>CABFWB010000936.1:138297-182573 GCA_902151455.1 Timema bartmani
AAATTTAGGGTGTTCAAAAAAAAAAAAAGAAAAAGAGGGGCTTGGCTGGTCCATAAAGGGACGAGGCTACTGGTAAGTGAAGAATAATACATAATGATGAGTTAAATACCCTGTATACATCACAAGAATTTGTTAGGATAATACAATCTTTTAGATTACGGTGGGCAGGACATTCAGCGCGAAATGAAGACCTTGTTCGAAGCACTTACTGGCAAACCAGATGGGAAGACCTAGACGCAAATGGGAGGATAGCATTAGAATGGATCTGAAAGAGCTAGGGTGTAATGAGGTGGACTGGATATAGCTAGCTTCTCCACTTCCCAGGAGCGTTGCCTCATTTTATAATATCTTTAAACTATGGACCATAAACTGTAATATTTTCATTCCTGTGTTGTCATTACCGTTTTATAAAATACCGTGAAATCCTCAATTCATTACTCTCTTACAGTTAGGTTTAATTTAGGAGTAATTTAATACTTTTAAATGTTTAGTTAATTTGTCACTAGATAAAATTTTATACATCACATCGGTGGATACGAGGACTAAACGTTGAGCTAATCTAGTTTAGCATGTCAGTATTTAGTAGGTTGGGGTTCGAATTCCATCTGGTTGTATTGAAGTGTTTTTTCCTAGATGGTTTCCTACTTTACCTCCACGCAATTGCGGGTACCTTCCTCATATCTACACTTTTATGGTAGTTGAATTTGGCTACCCTAAAATGGTAATAAAATGTGTCCAAAAAAAATCCTTGAGTGTTCATGACATTCCTTTAATTTCTTCGGGTTTTTTAAGTGTTCTTGTAAATTTGATATCACTTCCTTGCTTCCTAATATCTTAAGATGTTTTAATAAATTTGTTTTTCATCGTAAATTTAATACTTTCTCTTTTCAAACTAAGAATCAAAGCAACTTGAACCACTTTGTAGCTAATGTATTTATTCAAGTGAAGTTTTCTTTTAAGCATATAATGAAATAAAAAATATATTTGAAATAGTTAGGTTTTCCTTAAAAAAACATTTTTATTTTATTTTAGTTTTCCTTTTGAATGTTTGTTTGTGTTGCTGTTTTGACCAAGTTCAAAGAACTCTTTTCAACATTTAGTTTCATCGTATAGAGTGATAATTATATATCTTGTATAAAACGCAAGCTTATTTTTAGTTGCTTTTCACAAAGAGGTTTTTTTTTCATCAAAGTATGCTTTAAATTCGCAATAGGAACAAATGTTTTATACACAAACATAATCATGAATTTGTGATAGATGCAGAGGCTATTTGTGGTTTGTGGTTTGGGTGAGCTGAGATTGATTGTATTATGCTCATATATTTCTAAAATTTAATTCATTATCTAACTCTCCCTTAAAAAAAAGTTAAAACAACAACATTCATTAATTACTTCATTTTTGAGCATCACTTTTTTTTCTTACTAAACATTGGACTTTCCGTATATTTACACTAATGAGTTAGGAATGAATAAGGTTAAATTTAGAGGAAATACACCTGAATTTACGTGGATTAAGACTATACAAAGTTTTAGGATAAAACAACTTCATCGCATCCTGCCTGGATTTGAACCCTGATCTCCCTGTATTCGTCAGTCCAGTCTATTGCAGGTGTTACGCCTTAGACCATGTGACCACTGAAGTGGGTCCTTTATTTTTTTAGATCAGGTGGTGACCGGGGTTAATCATAAATATTATAAGTAACTCTAATAAAAAGTAAATAAGATAATGATAGCCTATAGTAAATCAACTTTAATTATCAAGGGACCCACTTCATTGGCCCAATGGTATAAGGCGTCGTTCTCGTGTTAGACTGGTCTGATCATGACGGGGAGATCGGGGTTCGAATCCCTTTAGGGTCTACTGAGGGAGTTTTTTCTTAAATGATTTCCCACTCCCCTTCCATGCAAATGCGGGTAGATTACCTATAAAATGCTTCTTTCTTCATCCCTACCGCATTATATTCATCATAACATATACGTGTAGCCTTAACAGGTAGTAATACACGGTGTTAAAATAGCCTGGAAAGAGTATTTGAAAACCACAACATAAAATAGCTTTTATAAATTCAAACACGGATATCCCGGTTAGAGGCGATAAAGGGCTATTTGAATACAACGCCTTAGACGTTTCAATCGGAAACTGTGGGATAAATGATTATTTGAAAAATTATTCAAATTGTGGTAAATTTATAATTATGTCATAATAAAATGTAAGTCCACGTACGCTATCATTATTTTTTCTTCAAAATAATTTTTGTGCGTGTAACATTTTTTGAGGGGGGTGGATTAAAATGTTTGAATCTTCTTGTTTCATTGTTAATTTTACATTCATTGCGATTCCTCGGAGGCCTTGGTGCTAAACTTAATCATTAAAAAAATACCTTTGACGTGATAATCATATAGCGTGGTGACACATTCTTGACATGGCCTAAATAATGGTAGATAAGGTTGTAAAATATTTTTTCTCACTATTATTAGATTTATTAATATCAACAGTAGGCACAAGGCCTAAGGATTCGTTATAGTATGGTCTGGTTTGCTGTCAATGGAGAGCTAATTATACTTTCCTAAATGGTCCACCTCCCTCACTCCTCACAAATGCGGATGCATGTGATTGAATCCTTTCTTCGTCATCCCTATCTTAAATTTGGTTAGCCACGATGGCTGGTAAGACAAAAAATATTAAATTTAGTTATCAATTGGTATAATCATTCTCTATTTCTACTCTAGTGTAACCATTCAAATCGTTAAGATAAATATATATATATATCTTAGCGATATATATGCATATATATCTCTAATATTAACGATATGAATTGTTACATATCATGTATATATACATGAACCATTTATTTCAATCTAAGCTCCGTTCATATTATAACCAACCATCTTGGAGAATTTGAGCTTGGTAAATAAGCCTTCAAAAATTCTACATTTCCTCAATCATAACATCTTTTATTTTTAAATATTATGTTTTTCTGTTTGGCTACTCAAAACTGTTCTATAAATAATTAATCATCATATTTTATAAGCACTCTATTCAAAGTAAGTAGATAATTTTATTCTATAATAAAAAAAAATCGTAACTCTGTGGATGTTTAAATCTTTGTAAATAACGAGCACCATTAATGAGCTTATTATTTTGAATGAAATCTTGGTTTCCAATTACCAGTAATTAAGAAGATTATTACTAGGTATAAAAATAAAAATTCTAAGGAAAAGGTATCGGTAAACGAAGTAAGCCCTATAGAACCAATGTTGATTATGTTTTTGAGTTTATATTATACCTGAGTTATTTGATTATAATGAAAGTGTACGGTGTAGAAATATAAAATGTTTCGGGAAAATTGCTTCTATCGTTTCTTTTAGTTTAACATCAAGGCTATTAATGGCTTTAGCCCATTTTTATGGTTAAATGGTCTAAGATGTCACTCTCGCAATAGACTAGACTGCTGATTACTAGGATATCGGGGTTAGAATCCCAGTTGAGTAAAGTCGTTTTGTCTAAATGGTTTTACACTTTTTGTTTTTTTAGCACTGCATGTTACTACTCGTTTGGGCTATATGCTTATGTAATAATTATGCTAATGGTTTTTAGGGATTATGAAGGTTACATTTATAGGATGTTATACCCACATTTATATGGAGAGAGAGTGGAAAACCATTTTTGAAAAAAAAACCTCAATACACCCGACCCAGATCTGAACATTGATCTTCCCGGCAGTCTAGTCTACTGTGATAGTAGCATGTCAGACACTGCTACCACCTAAGCGCACTTTTCCCTCTTCTTCCACGCAAATGCTGGTACACTTCCTCTAAGTTCTAACTTCTTCATCCCTAACATATTAGTGTAATTAGTAAATATGTGTACAGCCTGAACGAGTAGTATGACGTGGAGCCAAATATTAATAGTATATCTATAGCTTTAGCAAAGGGTTTTTGGTGTGTAAAGGGTAATTTCAGAGAAAGTGCACCTTCATTATCGGGGAGAGGTGATGGGCTACTACATTGTTTGGATGTATCAACCACCATTAAACGTATTGATCATTCCAATTGAATGTTTATATGCGAGATAAGAGTCCCAGTTTAAATTCCCACCAAGGATGAAAAATCGGTTATATTTATCACCGTACCTAAGTATAATATCTACTCACGCAAAACTCACAAAAGTCCTTTTATAAGGGTTTAAATCTGTACAGGTTGGACTTAATGAGTTCTTACCTTAACGGTGACGATAGTTTATGTTCTTGACGAGGATAGAGTAACTGAGAAAGGGTGAGGGTGAAAATTTGGAACTGGAGTTGAAGTCTCATGACTTGGGGCGACTTGAAACTTCCAGACCAAATATGGAGCGAAACAGGCAAGGCAACTACAGTAGGAGGTTGAGTCACGGCAGACATTTTGTTTTTTTGTCATATCTCAAATATAAATGAATGTGATGTTGAGCGAGTTTTTTTTTTTTTAAATAGCTTATAGCTATGTGCTTTAAAATTTATGTAATACAATATCACTTTCAAAACAAGAACTAGACGATTTAATCATCTAAATGGGGAAGGGTATATCTGAGATGAAATGCACTTACATTCGTGTGGAAAGAAGTTGGGAAAATTATATGTGTAAGTAAACCCCCCCACTGAAACCTGTTAGAAGCTTTTTGAAATACGTTACCAAGTGCAATTATGATCTTTGTGGCTTGTATCTCTCGTGCAATGATATAGATAAAATAAATATAATACTCATAAATGGAATATTGCCACATTACGAAAGGTTATTCTTTCCTACGATCTAGTGTGTAATAAATAAGATTAAACTCCATACCTGATTGGGTCATATTTTTGTCGATCATATTGTAGACATTTAACATATTTATATCCACAAAATATTTTATATACATACGTATATTTAAATATTTACATATATAATTAGATATTAACATATATAATAACCAATAAGATATTAATATATTCATCGGTTGACTAATATATCTTATTTTAAACAATACAGTTTAAATACCAATTCAATATATGCCTATTTTGAAACAAGGAATAACGCTGGATTAGTGTTTTATTGACCATGTCTCATTAATATTAATGTAATCCGTATCGGTGGATACGCAGAATAAAAGTCATTCTCATCTAGTCTGGTTTGTCAATGATGGGGATATCAGATTTTGAATTTTGGCTAGGTATTCTTATCTTCTTTCCTAAATAATTTTCCAATCTACATCTACAAAAATACAGGTGCATTTACTATAAATTTCACCTTCACAATACCTACCTGATTACTACAGTAAAGTACTGATTCCATGATACGAAAAATAAATAAATATTGTCCATTTATAGTACGAATATGTTTCTAATATTAATCTCTCAAGTTTAACTTTTAATAGTTTGAGGCGTCAGACTCGCAATATACTAGATTTCCTATGACATAAATTGGGGCTCGAATCCCGGTTGGGTGTACTGGGGGTGGTTTTTACTCAATTATATTTTGCTCTCCCTCCATTCAAATGCAGGTACATTTCCTCTAAACTCAAACTTCCTCATCCGTAGCTCATTGGAGTGACTAATAAGTATACGTAAAACCTGAACAGATAGAAGGAAGTGGTGCTATAAAAAAAATTCAATAAGTACAAACTTTTTTTTTGTTCTGTTTAACACCACGTCTTATTAACCGTTCAGGTTATAAGCTTGTTTACTGATTACTCTAATGGTTTTAGGGATTATAAAAGTTATATTTATAATAAGTATACCTACATTTGCTTGAAGGAAGAGTGCAAAACCATTTTGGAGAAAAAAAAACACCCGCAGTACATCCGATTGTGATTCCAACCTCTATCTCCTCGCCATCGGCAGTCTAGTCTACTGCGAGAGTATCGCCTTATACCATGCGGCCACCGAAGTGGGTGACTGTTTAGTTGAATGGATTGACCTAGTTCTTCACAAGACTATACCCGTGATAGGTCAAGCACGTATCAATATCTGTATGTAGCGTTGCAGCGACACGTTTATACAGGGTGAGGCCGAAACAATTAGACGACTAGTAACTTGAAATTGAACACTGATTGAAAAGTAGATATTCACTAGCTAAATAAAATCACATTAAAAATTACACATTTTCACTTTCTGAAAATGATGACACTCAGGTGAGTTAGTCGCGTGGCAATTCAAATGTAATAATAGAAAGCACTTTCTGTGATATAGGACCGTTAATGATGAATGGCCCTCAGAACTTATTCACATTTATAGATGAACTGGTGGGCTGTTTACTACAAATTGTGGTATGTTCTGTTGCTGAACTCCACGTTGTTGAGGTGTATAGTGACGCGCGCCTAACTCCTATGCAACTTGTTGTACACGCATGCTTGAACTGCTTTGCTCTCCCGACTCTGTACGCCGAAACTTTGAGCACAATTTTATGGTATTAGCATAATTTTCCATGTGTAGGTGTGTAGGGATTTTGTATTGTTTCTGGTTCAAACAAACTATATGTGTAGTTTGGACTGTGAGTTTCCGAACACTCTGTATAGTATGTTAGCCCATTATGCCTCCCAATGTAGTTAACTAATGAACGCCCAGGACGAAAGGCACCGAACCAACAAACAGGTTAACACCTTTTGGTATGTACATAGTTTTGTCTCTAACGTGTTCTTTGAAGTATCTACTACACCTATCTCCCTCCTTATTGGCTGATGTTGTCGTTAGGTAATTAGGTGAGCAGCTGTTTTGCACGTTATGTGGTTAGAAGAGCGTTCTCTAACCAACGTGTTGAGAACCGCTACCCCTTTCCCATTCAGAAGATAAAGTAGGATTCTGATAGGAAGGCTCATAGTATCATACAGAAAAAATACTAGAAATACTCAATTTTTATATTAAAGTAAATTGATAAAAAAATAAATAAAAACATTTTTTTTAAGTGATAATTAAATTAATAAAGCCCTTACAGGGAAAGAAGGAAAAGGGAGAAAGAATCCAATGCACAAAGGTGACATAATATTCTTCCTATCTTTTGTTTTCTATAGTAGAAGTAGACACACACACACACAAACACACACACATATATATAAACACAGAATTATCGCTTTTATCAAACAAAAAAGAGGAAAGACACTTTACACTAACATTTAATCGCTCTATTTCAAAACTCCTATTTTAAGATATTCATGCGCAAAGTCAGATTATCATCAGCTGTCACCTTTGATAGATGGTTTAAATAAATACCTATTAAATTAGCACCGGTGGTGAAATGTTAGCAATTTTGACCTAAATTATTTGTATGGTAGAATTATTTTAGGAAGGATTGTATCTGACAGCTAAACAAGTTCTTAAAATTAATTAAATATATTAATACGTCAAATCACGTGCTCTTCTGATGCCATATATACAACGTGTATCTAGAACATTGCATAAAAATTTGGCAAGCTATTCCTTGGGTGAAAATAGAATAGTTCACATCAGCAACCTAGGGTCCATCTTGAATAATAAGGGCGGTATACACCCCTAAAGATAGAGCTAAAAACGACTGTTGTGTGAAATATTATGAAAACTGCTTAGGATATTACAACGAATATTTGTATACTTTTTATTGAAACCTTGATCATTAATAAATTAAATGTGCTGTTAGCGTTACTCACCCCCATTATGTAAAAAATGGGGGGGTTGTATGACTTTTTTCTACAATAAAATATGTAAGCATAAGTATTGCCAATTTTGACTTAAGATTACAAAACATGGAGTAAAAATTAACAAAAAAGGTATCTTGGAGAAACTGTCTAGCTTTCTCCGTTTCCGAGATAATCACACGAGTTTGAGCTCAGAGACAAATGTATCTAACACAGCTATACTGGCTCTACCTGGCAGGAATTAACACTTGTCTTTGAAATCACACATGCATGATTATCTCGGAAACGGGGAATGCTAAACAGTTTCTTCAAGAAAACTTTTTTTGTTAATTTTTACTCCATGTTTTGTAATCTAAGTCAAAATCGGTAGTACTTACTCTGACATATTTTATTGCAGAAAAAAGTTTACAACCCCGTCTTTTTTACATGATGTGGGTGGGTAACGGTAACAGCACATTTAATTTATTAATGATCAAGGTTTCAATAAGTAGTATACAAATATTCCTTGTAATACCCTCAGCAGTTTTCATAATATTTCACACAACAGTCGTTTTTAGCTCTATCTTTAGGGGTGTATACCTCCCTTATTATTCAAGATGGACCCTAGGTTGCTGATGTGAATTATTATATTTTCACCCAAGGAATAGCCTGCCAAAGTTTGATGCAATGTTTTAGATACACGTTGTATATAAGCACACATACACACACATTCATCCACACATACATACATAAATACATACATACAGTTAACATACATACATACAGTTAACATACATACATACAGTTAACATACATACATACATACAGTTAACATACATACATACATACAGTTAACATACATACATACATACAGTTAACATACATACATACATACATACATACATACATACATACATACATACATACATACATACATACATACATACATACAGCTATGAACTAACACTAATAGTCTAGTAAATTTGATTAATTTTGACCATAAAAAATAAATTTCTATTTTTAAAAGATAACTTCCTACCGGATTCCTACAATAGGAATCTCTTCGCGTAAGCGCTTGACGTTTGACACACATTTAATTTAAAAATCCATAAATCATGATTTTATAGAACAACGCAGATAAGTTTTTAACTAAACTAAATAGATAAGAGTGATTCCTTGAGGAGCTAAGATAATAGATATACATACACAGTACAATAATAGTGTTCTCTGAGAAAAATAGTTTTTACTCAGTACAACGTTTGCTGAGTGAAAGATTTTTCCGCTTTGGGGAGGAAACCCTTGAAAAGCTTGGCCAAAGGAAAGATGGGGCTGCGGAATGTATTTTAGACTTTGAGGAAGAGGGTGAGGTGCACTGGGAAGGAGGGGTTGGGAAGGGGAGAAAAACAGACGTTCTTGAATAGGGTAGAGTTGAATACGGCAAGAGAAGGTAGGATGCCGCATTGGTTTTTGGAAGACAAAAGGTTTCTCTAGTTGTTCGCAGCAGCCTGCTGATCGTAGGCAAGGATTATAGAACTATTTCAAGGTTAGAGTCTACAGTAAATGACTCCACAGTGTAAATTGATCATTTGGGTTGTACAGGATGTATATTAATTGGTGTAAAATATTTTATGAATATTTTCCCATCGTCCAAACATTAATAAATTATCATGTAAATATTGGTATAAAATAAATAGTTAGTTTATAGTTGTTAAAGGTTTTCCTCAAAGATGGATTGGTAGTTGGGGGATCAATTGAATGACCCATTTACCACCAGATTTGAACCCGATGGATTTTTAAAAAATCTTTGAGGATATTTAAAGTCCATTGTTTATGCAACTCCTGTGCCTGATGTTGAAGTTTCAAGAAAGCGCATTGTAAATGGATGTGGGAATATACTTAAGGCGATTGGCCCTTTTCATTTGGCGTGGAAATACAAAGCCATGGGAACAAACAGTTATCTTCAAGAATTCTTAGTGTTTTGCAATTTTCTTTTCGGAAACGGTTTGTTCAAGAATAGAAGCATGTTGATTAAGTTATACTTTTTATATACACACCTCCTCTATAATTTTAGAAGTGATAAAATAGTCAATATTTCAATAGGAAACTGCCGGCTTCATAACAAAAAATAAGAAAATGTAACGATTAATAAACATCGATTTATTATCTTAGAGGGGGTGTTGAAAATATTAACATAAAAATTTCACTCGTTCTCGAGAAAACTGATATTTTCAAACGTAATATTTTTCAGCAAGACCTGTCCGGTAGCTAGCGCCATCTTCGTTTTCCGTGATCCACATATTCTTGTTGGCGTGGAAGGATACTATGGTCGGTTGAGAAGCCACGCCACGCCTTACATCCTTCCACCCACCATCCCACAAAATAGATTTTAGACTTGCACTGGACAGGGCCGAGGACCTTAACACCCCAGGTGTAATCAACATAGTATGACAAAGCATGGAACGCAGGTTTAAAATGTTTAGCAAAGCAGGACAGCATTTTTAACAATTTTTGTAGCAAAATGTAACAACATTTTCTGATTACACAGCTTCTTTTATTGGATTACTTATTAATTGAACAATAACATTCCTCCTAATTCAAAAACTGAACGTCCCTGCACCCATGCTTTTATGAACTTTTTTAGTGTTTGGTCATTGGGTATATGTTCCTTAAATATTTTACACCAATTATTATATACCTTGTATACACTCGTAACCTGATTGCATGTACTCCTAAAATGGTTAAAAAAAAATCCCCTCTTTTGAAGATCAAATTCTATGTTGATTACTTTGAGTCCTCTCACGAATGTGCATGAAGCAACTTGTCCACTAATCTCTATACCTAGAAGAACTTTCAGGACTGTAGCATGTGTAAAGGCAGTTGTTAGACCAACAAATGAGCATCAATGGGAACGAGTGCTTTTGTTACAAGTGTTTTCGAAATTTCGACCTTTCATAGGATGCTTCTAATGGCGAGACTCGATGGTATCTTGAATGAAAAGCATTGTCTGTTGTAGCTTCGAGTATCTAATACTGATTTTTTTTAGATGAAACTGAGTATGAGTATTTTCACCATCATTTCGAGTTTTTAGTACTCTTCCCCATTCCTCCCCCTGCTTTCCTTGTTACTTTCCCTTCAATTATTACACAGGGAATAATACCAATGTAAACAGCGGTATGTACATGCTTGTATAAATCACATCTGATAATATTTCACGGTTGCGTGTGCTGGAACAATGTCACCTACAGTTAGAAGTCCCGGCTTCGATTTTCATGTCCACATTGTCATTTTAAACTTTACTACAGTGATTTATTTTAAATATTATGACTGTAATAAAGGTATTATGAACTATAATGTTATCAAATAGTATACGTAATAATAATAGGACAGAAAATGTAATTTTCATAGAAAATTGATTCAAAAAACAATGGAAAACCACATCGTTTGGATAAAAAAAATATTATTTTGCTTTCTAAAGTTAAACACCGGCATCTTGTTCTATAAAGTCTAAGCATTCCTTTATAATCATTTTTATTTTATCTCAATTGTACATACTGTTTTGTAGAAATACTTTTTTCAAATATGTCGAATAGAAGCAGTTAAGGCGATGGGCCCTTTTCATTTGGCGTGGAAATGCAGAGCCATGGGAACAAATGGTTATCTTCAAGAATTTTTGTTGTTTTGTAATTTTCTTTTCGGAAACAGTTTTTTTCAAGAATAGAAGCATGTTGATTAAGTTATACTTT
Organism: Timema bartmani; assembly: GCA_902151455.1. Lineage (NCBI taxonomy): Eukaryota > Metazoa > Arthropoda > Insecta > Phasmatodea > Timematidae > Timema > Timema bartmani. Next base: position 149,640 of record CABFWB010000936.1, read on the forward strand.
CTATATACACTCCTCCTCTATAGTTTTAACTGTGATCAAATATCGATAAAATTGACATTTTTCAATATAAAACTGCCGGCTGCATATCAAAAAATAAGAAAATGTAATAATTAATAAACATTTATACATTATCTTAGAAGGGGTGTTGAAAATATTAACATAAAAGTTTCACTCGTTCTCGAGAAAACTGATATTTCCAAATGTATGATTTTTCCACAAGACCTGTCCGGTAGCTAGCGCCATCTGCGGTTTCCGTGATTCATCTGTTCTTGTTGGCGCGGAAGGATACCTTGATCAGTTGGGAAAAGCCACGTCACGCCTTTCACCCTCCCACCCACCATCCAACAAAATAGGTTTTAGACTTGCACTCAACAGGGCCAATGGGCCTTAAGCAAAGGCTTAACTTACTAATATATTATTTATCGACGTAGATTCTGTATAAAAGAAAGCGTCAGCTAAATGTTATAATGTAAGAGCGAAAGGGGTAACTTCCAATACTTCTAGAAATAATTAAGTTTTTTTCATTTATGATAAGGATAAGTATTATACAGACGTGTTCGTCGAAGCAAAAGATAGTAAAAAGAAAACTCAAATTCTCTGTTTTATTTAATTTGTACAGTTTTATTTTCAAAGAAAATTTTAATCTAGATAATAACTTTTTTATTTAAACAAACTGAGCTATTAGTTATAATTCAACGATATTTCATAAATATTTTAATACACCAACGTACTTTGACCCTTTAAAATCCCTTTCAATTTATTTTTATATTATCAGATAAAATATAAAACTGAAGCTTATCTCTGGAAAAAAGGTGGATGTTAATTAAGTTAGTGAGAAGAATACTAAAATTCTGGAAGGAAGAACAATTTAAAAATACGTTGCATTCAAAATTAAACTTATTCATCTATTATAATATTAGTATTATTTTATATCTTATTATTTTATCCATAGAAGGTGACAGTCACAGATGATTTGACTCATGAATATATGAAAGTAGTTTTTATTAACTGTAATAACTGTCTTTTAAAATACGAATCGTATCCGATTATTAATTAATAACTCAAAAACGGCTCTGATGAGTGAATGGGCCAAATATTAATTGAAAATTCCTTGTATTCAGAAACTACCCTAATATAAAAAATAAGTTAGCAACATATTTGGGACTTTTTTTTTGTTATGTGGATTTTTATGTTATTCACTTGTAGTACGATCTTACAGATATAAATTGTTTTTCCGTATTCAATTTACTCAAACAGTTATTTATTTTGAAATGAAAACCTAATTTTTGGGCATCTCGTACCCACAGCTGTTTCTCCCACTCCCTTAAAAAGGGCTTTGTTTTAAAATCTCATCAGTGTTTGAAACAAGAGAATACCTGCTTTTCAATATCGCATACATAAATGGTATATACCTGGAAACGACAAGTATTGTGCTGTTCTTTCATCCCAACCACAATTTAATATTATATCCCAATTGAATTGTTTATACCAAACTGAAGTAAACTTCAAAATCTCGATCCACTTCGAATAGTCATTCATTTCAATTCCCAGTAGAAAAAGTCCCCCGTGGAATAAGTTACCAGTGAAATAATTGGAGAGTTTGGCAGAAGTTCGTCAACCGCCGGATTGAAGTTACGCTGAATGTTAATTAAGATAGTGCCAGGCGTTGGTAGAGTGGTTTATTTGAACTTTTATTTGAACTATAAATAAAGCTTGTAACACGAATCTACACATGAGTGAACAATAAATTCAATAATTAAAATATATACAAAAAATAGTTTTAAAACTTTATTTACCTTGGTAATCTAAATGATTAAATATTTTTTAAATCTATTTTTAAACCACCTATTATATACATTTATTTTAGATTGTTATTTAGCATAGTGTTTTATTATACTTAAGATAATTAGCATGCACATTCTAATCCCACTTCAGTGGTCACATGGTCTAACGCGTGATTCTCTCAGTTGAGTAGACTTCCGATGACGGTGAGATAGAAGTTCTAATCTCAGTCAGGTGTATTGAGGTTTTTTCCAAAAAAATGTTTTCCACTCTCCCTCTACACGAATTTGGGTACAATCCCTCTAAATAAAACATTCCTAAGCCCTGAAACCATTAGCATAATTAGTAAATAGGTGTATAAACCGAACGGGTAGTAAGAAGCGGTACTAAAAATTAATCAAAACCAATTGATGTGATCAAAACTATACCAATTGATTGGCTCGCGGATAAAGCCACCAATATTGTCTTTAGCTGTTTTTTTTACAAAAGATCAGGATTATAATTGCGATCAACTTTACTATCCACTTAAATGCATACACATTCCCTCATCCCAATCCTACTAGCATAGCTAGAAAAAGTGTGTTTAGACCGGATTGGTAGTAAGATATGAAGTTAAAATAATAATCGAATAAAGGTAAAAAAAAATTACGATTACAAACAACTTATAAGAAAAAATTATTTACCATGTGAAAATAGAATAATTTCACACTAACGAATACGTTATAATATTCTTTGCACACCCATTATCGTTGATGAGGCAACTCCAGGTCTTATGGAGAAAAGTTTTATCTTCACTCTCTGTCAGTTAACTGTCACCAAATCTCCTATCTCCCAGTTATGTTTGAAGGTGGTGTGCTGGGGTAAGAAGGAGCTACTGGCCAAATCTCCTAGCTCCCAGTTATGTTTGAAAGGTGGTGTGCTGGGGGTAAGAAAGAGCTACTGGCCAAATCTACTAGCTCCCAGTTATGTTTGAAGGTGGTGTGCTGGGGGTAAGAAGGAGCTACTGGCCAAATCTCCTAGCTCTCAGTTATGTTTGAAGGTGGTGTTCTGGGGTAAGAAGGAGCTACTGGCAACCTCGACTAACCAGCGTTGTGAAACTTGTCTTATATTTGAGGGGAAATTGACCTCATGAAAACGAGAGAATGACAACTTAGTTTCCCAATAGTAACCATGAAATTCCTTCAGTGTAAGTGTAAAAATAAATTAATGCATTATATCTCTGGTTTGGAACATTTGGCTTAGTGATGTTACCATAATAAACATTTGATTTAGTTTATGCTTATAGATAAGTTTCTAGTATAAAAACTTTGATTTTATTGCACAGTAAGCTATTAAATATCTTGAAAACAAAGCTTTCAACGACATTACTTACTTACGCTATGGCACTAAGAACTTTAAAGTTAATTGCCTCACTTACAAAAGCACGCCACCTATCCCTATCTTGAGCTATTTCTCTCCAGTCCACCTCACAACACCCTATCCCTATCTTGAGCTAGTTCTATCCAGTCCACCTCATTGCACCCTATCTCTTTCAAGTCCATTCTAATGTTATCCTTTCATCTGCTTCTAGGTCTTCCCAATGGTCTCGTCCCGTTGGGTTTGCCAGTCAGTACCCTGAACAGGGCTCTAAATATTTACATTCACGCTGCATGTTCTGCCCATCGTAATCTTTGAGATTTGATTATCCCAACGATGTTTTGTGAAGAGTATAGTGTATGTAACTCATCATTATGCAGCCTCATTATCCACCCACTATCTCAATACCTTTGTGGGCAAAATGTTTTCAAGAACCATCAATTTATTTTCATCACGTAAGATAAGAGACCACGTCTTACAATAACAACTATTTAACGACATTTCTCACTTATTTTTTTCCTCGACGAATAAATTACTTCATAGAACTCTTTTACATAGTCTTCTCGACATCATATTTATATACCAGACCATCAACATTAGTAGTTAAAGATTTCATTAGCATGTTAAAACCGGCTGGAGTACACTTTCATTAGCAAGTCATTTTTTCATTCTTTTTTTTTACTCATGAATTTCCTAGTTTCCCGCAGTCAATTTATACTTTATGTTTCAAATTAATTTCTCTGCTCTTCAAAGTGTCATGGCCAAACTCATCCAGTGAAGGTGTGAGTGTTTTACCCTTCAATTTTTTATTCCGATGTCTTGTGTACCAGCTAATATTTATATAGGATAGGTACCAAAGCCGGAACCATGCTATCTTAATGGTGGGGAAAAGTAATATTTTTTTGGGGCACATTTGATTTTAGCCAACACAATTAAATTCAATAAGGAATGAATTGATAGTAAATTTTTATAAATCATGGAGTATTATACCTTGAAAAAATACAAATACATTAGAGTATCGTTAATCCGATAATCTGGTTAATCCGAACCAAAGAGGAAAACAAAATTTAAAACAAAATTTATTGTAATAGAAACAAAGTATTGAAAATAAACTATGTATAAACTCACTCAGTTTGTTTTGCTTTAAAAATGATGAAACTATCATATTGCAGGGTATTTACAACAATTATTTATTTATTTGGACTGTTCATTAAATCAGTAAGTCTCTTTTGTCATAATGAAGTGAACCTGTTTGGTGACGCAATATTCCGCCGCCACCTCATGAACATCAGCTGGTGAATAACACAAACGTAAACACACCCATTAGACCTTATAGTGAACTTTTAATTTACATTATAGGAAAGATATCGGTTAATCCGAAATGTCTTGGTCCCAATTGGTTCGTATTAACGAGACTCTACTGTATTAAACAGAAAATGTTTTGTAATTTAGTAAACCATAAGCTCTTAAAAAAATTAAACTTGTTAAAAGTATAGCAATTAACTTATTGTTGAAACATTGAGTTACAACAATGACAGTATTAAATTTAAATGTTTTTAAAAAGTATGACTAAGTGAATGGATGTTGTTGAAACGAAGGGTGTAGTTAAGTGTGGAGAAAGTTAGTGAGGATGCCTGCCCGGTAAATAAATGGCGGGATAAGGTATATATATATATATGTGTGTGTGTGTGTAACCATACATATATTTAGAGATTTTCTTAAAACCCCATAAATTAAGTTTGTAGCAGTCAACCTACAATTTAAAGTCTAAATGACTTTTTTTTTTGCGAACACAATGCATCTTAATAGTAATCTTTTATATTTGCTATTTATTTTTAAATGAATCTTCTTAAGTTTTGTTTATAGAGCTAGAGCAATAAATATTTCTGTGCACCCACTTTTGTCTTAAAATATAAATTTACTAAAAAACTCGTAAGATTTGTGAAACCAGACTCTATACATTGTTGTAAAACACTACTTCATAATGTATACTGTTATTTACTCTATGGAATTAGTAACTAAATGACAGGAACAGTTTTATAGAAAACTTGGAGAAAAGAGAAAATATCTTTCATCACCAAAGAGCATAAGAAGATAATTTATTTTCAAAGGCCTGAATAAAAACGTATATAATAGTCTATATTTGACTATAGCTCATAAACCATGGTTTTATAAAAATATATTTAAAATAAAATATTTCTATCTTTAATAGTATATAGTACAACTTTATAATGATAAGTTATTTCGTATCACAAATAACCGTGGAGAAATGATGAAAAATCGAAAATTTCTCTCATCTAAACTACTCTCAAAGTCATTTTAATGAGAAAATGAGAATTGCCATCTTGTTTATAGTGATAATCAGTGTCGAGAAATAAAATTTAATCAAAATCAATATAGCTAAATTTTGCGAAAATCGATTTTTTTCTCTTTATTCCCCTTAAATTTAGGGTTAGATATCTAATTCCAAAATCCCCTCGAGGGGACCTTATGAAAACCCTAGATACCAAGTCTTAGCCCAATCGGTAAAATAATTTAAGTTTCAGCCCGAGGTACAGACAGCATTGCGAAAACCACTTTTTGTTTTTTTTTTTGTTTCAGGGGGCCATGAAACGTCCACATTTATCAATATCATTCTCTTCAAATTTTTGAGAAAAAGTAAAAAGATGCTAATTTAAATCTAATATTATCTTTCAAATAAGAGTCAGACACTCTGAACATATATTTTACACGTACTGTGCTTGTTTTTCTCCTATCTTTACTTTGACCCTAAAGAATGACCTATCATTATGAGAAGCTATCTTCAGATTAGTAACACAGTATAAGAGTTTCCAAGCCGACCCATCTAAACATCCTTGGGATCTCTAAAGGGTTTGTCTCTTTGGTATTTTGTTTTTTTCATGTTTTTACTTGTGTGTAGCCTGTTAGCAATGGTTGGTTTGTCTATAAAAAAAACCTCTACTGACTAGACTGCGGTTATCTCCTGAAATTACTACAGGATTTCTACATTACTTAAATCTTTAGAATTACCGTTTCCCTGTTTTTCCACATTATAGGATGGTTCTACTCTGAGATTTTTCCTCGCTCTTCTTTTTGTTTCCCTTTTATTGTATTCTCTGTTATACACACACAAACATATCTCTATCCAACTGAAGGTTTAAAACTCTACCATCGTGTTTGGGATGTAAGTTTTATATTTTTTGATTTTTAGATTTAAGATAAATATAATTTTACGGCATGAGGGGATAGAAAAATAATAAATTAAGTGGATAACGTTTTGTTTCAAACAAAAAATAAAACCTTATTTTTTAGAGAATATATCTGCCAAATTAGTGGCACAGTGGATAATTATGAATTCAGAAAAAGATTATATCTCCTTAATTACAAGAAAATGATGTTTTACAATATGAGGTTAGATTATTTTAATGTATTACCCTTCCAAGTACATTTATCAGAATATGTTGTAATCATCATCATCATTCTATGTTTCCGCCTCTGCAGGTCGCCTGGCACATCCTCTTCCATTCCTGTCGATCTTTCCAAACTTCTCCCTAAGTCACGCGTCTACAATCCTCTCCTTTAGCTTCCATATTCTTCTGCACTTGGTCCATCCATTTTGTTCTTGCTCTTCCAATAGGTCTTATACCCTTCTCTTTGTTCTGTAAGATATTCTTAGGCATTCTCTTCTTCTCCATTCTTATAACAACAGTAACCATTTTCTCTTCAGTGTCTCTTCTAATGATGTAACTTTTAATCCATCCCTAATTATTTCATTCCTTATGTAGAGGTGACGTAGCGATCCCTTCCCACCCCTTTCTATCAGCACGCAGCTGTCTGGAGCAGCACTTGTGTATAGTTGCTAAAACCAGCCGCTAGAGCTGCGCCACGTGGAGGTGGGAGGGGACTCGCCAGGCACCAGGACACTCATTATGTGGATCGCTTGCAATGTGCATGTAATCGACCAGATCAAGGAAGGAGAATAGTTTTGAATGTATATCAATAACTCTGTTCTCGCAATAAACCGTAATTAAAAGTGCAATATGTGTGTTTCAATCAGTAGGTCGTAAGGCTGGGTTTTGCTTAGCAACAGATTAAATATTAAAGAGGAAACTTACAGACTCATGGAGTTAAGAGTGTGGGAGTTTCATTAGTAAAGGAGTTTCACTTATCCTGTCTCTTCTTGCTATATTCTCAATACCTCTCAGGAACCTCATCTTTGCTGCCTGAAATCTACTTAAATCTCTCTTCGTCCATGTCCAGCTTTCAGAGCCGTATGTCATTATTGGATGATATTATGCCTTATATAACAAAGTTTTGGCCTCATTCCCTATATGCCATCGCCAGATTATATCCTTAACTACATGGTAGATATTGTCCACTCTTCCATATTCTTTGTCCTCTTTCCTTCTGGATCTTACCGTTTGTAGTAATCCTACTTCCTAGATAGCAGAAATCTTCCACCTTTTCGAGTTCCTTTTCTTCGATTGTTACAGTATTTGCTGGGTTTATGCTTCTAGCCACCTTCATCATCTTTCTCTTTTCCACGTTCATGTCCAATCCATATCGTTTCATCGCTTCTGCCCATTTAGCTAGTTCTCTCTCAAAGTTGTCTTCAGACTCCTCCCAGGTCATGACATCACCTTCAGTTCCCTCAGGTTTCTGTGACCCTGGACTTGGGCTATAATTTCATCCATTACAATATTAAATAGGATTGGTGATAAAACGCTTCCCTGTCCCACTCCCCTTTCTGTTTGGAACCAATCAGAGTGTGTATCTTCTATTCTTACACAATTTTTCTGTATATGTTATTTTCTGTACAATAAACAATCTCAAGCATCTTGGTGATAATACTTCTACCAGTGTTTGGATAAGTTTATATTGACCACCGATTGTCATATTTTCATCTAACAAAAAGCTTGTCTTATACCCTGCAAAAAGATCATTCTGTTAAAAAATTGCGTATCTTTTTTTCTAGAGCAATAGAAGGAAAAGAGTAACCAAACAAAACAATGAGAGTGGTGTTTTCCTTGTTCTTATTATTCTTGCTTTCTTTTTATCTTTATCTGTGAACTTTTATCTTTTGCTGTGTACAGTACCTATCTATCAGTCTTCCTTTATATTTTCTTTCTACACCACTTTGGCTCTCTATAGCATTATATTTTTATTTTTGTTCTTTATTTTTTATTTAATTAATACATCTGATCACTCTTACCAATTCGTACAATTTCTTCTCTTCATTTTACTGTCTGTCTTAGGACGTACAGGACGTGGTCTTTTCCCCTCTATCTCGTTCTATTTTCCTCTCTCACTTTATTTTTTAATTTTTTTTTACTTGGAAGCTTATCTGGAGCGCTTCGTTAGGTGAACATAGCTTTCTGTTCCCGTAGAATAAACTTCATTTTGTTTATCAAACTAATTTATATTGTAGATTCTACATCTGTATTTTTCCGTTGGTTTTTTTTTTTTATTAACGTGAATGGTTGGCTGACTTCGCTTGAAGGTTCAAGTAAGTCAATAGTGTTATGAAGCTCTCTCAAAGGTCATGGGAGGTAAAAACATAAACCAGCATGCAGTGCGTCCAAGGCAAGTTTAACATTCCTCAGTAAATCATTAACTATTATAATCACATTAAACCTTTTAACCCTTAAATTCTTTTCACTTTTATTTTCATATGTACTTTGTATTTCCTGTCTCTTTTTCTTTGCTTCCTTTGCACAAGTAGAAAGGAGAATTTTAAGACACTCCTCTTAATCGTCTTTACTGTGTATTTATCTTCTCTTTAGCTTAGTTTTCGTTTACGCTTTTTTTTTTCTAAGGAGCAGAAAGTACACTTTCCAATGATACCCCTCTTGGTTGTTTTTACTTTATATTTCCCTTCTCTTTACCTTGGTTTACTTTTAAGATTTTTTTTAAGAAGGAGAAATATTTCCAAAGAAAACCCTCCATTTCGTCTGTGATTTATATTCTCCCTCTCTCTAGCTTTGAGCTCTTTTCCATTTCTCTAAGAAGTAGAAAGGAGAATCAAGAATACACCTCCCTATTTCAACTAATACATAGTTTTTATCCCTTTTAAGATTTTACTATGAAGGAGAAAGGAAACCTCAGAAAATAGAATTGAGAGGTTAGGATATAGCAGGATTGTCATTCTTTTTCAATAAAAATGGTAACATTGAAAATTGAAAATATTGAAGCTAGCACTTTTAAAATAACTATAAGTAAATTGTTCAGCTGCTAAAAGTTTTAAGTTCAAACAAATTAAATATTTTGTCTTCTCTGCTGTTTAATTTATTTTATAAACATATTGTTAAATAAGTTATTGTTTTTTTAAGACTTGATTTCAAGTAGTTTAAGTTATCTTTTCTCATTTTTCTTTCAAACAAATTACATCTTTTTTTTTCTCTCCTTGTTGATATAACAGTGACTATTAATACTCTTTAATAAAACTGGCTGTTCATTAGGTGAATACATTATCCCAACTCTTACATTTTATGAAGCGAAATGTTTGTATTTTCTGTGTTTTTTGGTCGGGAAGAGTGGTGGGTCACCCCATACCCTTCTCACTTCCCCTATTTTTGACTCATATCTCTCTATCTCATTCTTAATCACCGACAACTTAAGGGATGCGCTTGTCTCTTCACATTCCCAAACGGATTTGTTCTACTTACGTTTACAAAAAGGATATTCACTATACAGGATGATTCGAAACCCTCTGTACAAACTTTAATGGGAGATATGGGAGCAAAACCCTTTTCATTTATGAATGTATGTCCGCAGACGTCACCTTTTGTGGTAGAGGGTGCAGTTAAATGGCACGTCAAATGGCTATCGTTCGCCATCATCATCCGCAATACCGACCTCCTACCTGTAACATGAAGCACTTCACGGATTCTGATACGTCTGACATCTCTTTAGCGTATGGGGTATACCAACAGAAATGTAAGAGCTGCCGTAAGATTATACCGTGAACGGTATCCCATCAGCTGTGTGCTGAACCACCAAACATTTTAGAGTTTGCTCCGGCAACTTTGTGAAACAGACACTTTTGTAAATAAAGATGCTGTTCACATTTTCCGCCTTTCATTTATGTACCGACAGTTCCCTCTAGCACCAAAGGCTGACCTTAGCGGGTGTACATTCCTAAACGGAAAAGGTTTAATTGTTCCCTATCTCCCATTAAAGTGTGTACAGATAGTTTGGAGTCACCCTGTATATAGGTAGTGACTTATTATAAGGGGTATAGGGGGAAATGAGCGAGGCTAGAAGGTGATGGAGAGAAAGGATAAAGAGAGGGTACGAAGGAAATAAAAAGAAATTGAAAGAAAAAGAAGAAAATGAATATAGAAAGAGATAAGAGGGTAGATAAAAAGATACAAGAATAGGAAAAAAGATAAAGGAAGGAGAGATTTAAGCAAGGCAAAGGCGAGAAGCAGAAGAGAGTAAGAATGGTTACTAGTAATTCTAGCAGATGTGTCCAGTATCTTTTTTAATACAAGTATAATGGTGTCTCTCTACATATATATTATATATATATATATATATGTGTGTGTGTGTGTGTGTGTGTGTATCTGTCCAGAAGATTTTTAGTACTTCTCTATGAGCTAAAAAAGTGACATTTATTAAAAATGTAGAGGAAGCACTCAAAAGGTGTGCAAAACTTTCTAATTTATAAAAAAATTAAAATTGCAAAACATCGAAACTCGTTTCAGTTAATTATTTTAATTCGTCTACATGTTATTTCACTTCAAAATCAAGGCAAAAAATGAGAATAGAAATTTAAATGTCAAATCCAAAGAGTATGTGTGGATTATAATACAGTGACCTGTTTTAATAGTTTTTGTTTATTGTGGCGTATTCATATTAGTAGATAAAATAATGTTTCTTTGGCGTAAAAATTACACAGGTATCGTTCAACTACATTATTTAATTTGATCTTATATTTAGTACATAGGTATTAAGACAAATCAATAACTGTTCTAATTAAAATTTTTAAATTAAAGAAAGTGGGTGGATACACTGTCAGAAAGAAGCTGTTTTAGTGAAAATGCCATATCTGTCCAGGCAGATCTTCACAGGGGGATTTTTCGGAGAAACACAATAATCATAAACCCTGGTGTTTTGATTGTGATGATTTGGCTCATCGAGATATATAGAACATACTGCACCTACATGCCAAAATGTGGGAAGACTCTAACTTGAGGAAATCTCCACATAGCCTTCCGGAAATCATTCAAAATATGTTTGACATGAGCAAGGAAGACTAATTTGCAGATGCATTTATTTGACGATGAGTGTAGAACTAAAAACTTTCATGAGAATGACATTGAAAGATTAAACCATGATCAGAGGCCAAACTGCAAATATGATATCAGTCCACGATGGCTCTAAACGGTCAATCATATGTTGCAAAATATATTACAATGAATAATCAATTCCCATTTGGGATAAAAGTTCTACTTTTGGGGATATAATGTCGTATGATGTCTACCACTCTTCCACATACTCACATGACAGAAATTATATAGACAAGCGTTGAATACTCTCAACCGCGGAAATAGCTTAAGATTATCAAGTTAAAATATAATGATGTGCTGTAAATCTACAGTAAATTCCACTATTGGCTAATGGAATGGGGGATGAAGAGCTGTAAAAATGTCAGAAGGAATTATTGACACAGAGCTAGATATTATTTCACAAAATTTTAGGAAATAGGCTGAGCCCAAATGATAGCTCGAATGGCCATTTTTTGTCAGCGAAATATGACTATGGATATATTAGTAGTTATTAATTATTTTTACTTATTAGTAGTTATTAATTATTTTATATTAGTAGTTATTAGTTATTTTAGAAGTTGATGTCTATTGTTACATTAGTGTGAACTCGGTTGACTCTAAGGATAATTGAAAAAAAAAGGCAACTATCCAGCATAATTTTTAAACAGTTTGATGCTATCGGGAATGCCGCCACTTAAATTTAACTTAAAAATATGTATTGTAATCATGCTTCTTGGTCACTTAAGTACAAAACAGGGCATCAATGCTGAAGTTGGTTAAAAATCTAATTCATGCAACAATTTTAACAGTTCTATATCAAGGGAATTCAAGTTTATGACCAAGAATATATTTGGCTTTTCTAGACACTGGCATTACCTTCGTTTTGAGATAGAGATATTTCCCACTCAAACTGGTGTTCTAAATCACTATTAATTAGTTACAACGTCAAACCTTGGACAAGGTTGGTTTCTATCATTCAGCCCAAGCCCGTTTTCAGCAATGGCCAATTTTTTCGTAGTATTTTCATATACAATTAATTTTAAAGTTCATTAAAAAAAAATTAATTTGGTTCAACCTCATTTTATCATTTCTTACGTTATATAACTGACAGAAAAATTAATTTTAAAAAGCTATCCAACCTAACAAAGCCTTGCCTTCCACACGCTTATCAATTCAAGGCTTGATTTGGTTAATCTGGTTCATAATATCGTAATCAACCTGTCGTAGACAGGCCTAAAAACTAGTTATTATATAAACAGCTTAACTTACGTTCCTCCGTTGGCCTTTTTTGTATTACCAGTGGCTTAAAATCTATAATATAAGGTAAAACATTAAAGTGAATGAATTTAAAGAAAATATAGCTGTAATTTCTGTTGTTAATACAAAAAATTAATACGGTCGTTTGACATAAAGAGTTTTGATTTATATATTTTAGAACGCATACTAAGGTTTGCTTTTTACTGTATTATATAGGTAAAGTAATCGTGAACCAGTTGGACTTCAATACTATGACGGATATTGACTTTTTACTTCTATGTTCCCCTAAACACACTTAGGTTGGTCTTAGAATTTCGTCTTTATGTTCATCCTTAGTGAATACAGATGAAGTGTGTACCGTCATACTTGATATTTGGATTTTATTTGACCATATCTCAAATAGAAATCTTCATTTTAATTTTAGAGGTATTATTAGGGGTATTTACTAATAAATTAATTTTGAAAATTTGGGAGTAATCGGATATAGACCTAATGGTTTTTCTCAAACTCTATATCTGAAGAGTTTTTTTTTACATTATAAATACATTTTTAATTTTGTTCCTTGGAATAGTTTATAGTTTACTGATTATATAATTATAAAATATTACATCTAACGAAAATGTCTATAGCAATTTTGTTCAAAATAGGTATCTGGAAAGTCTTTTAGGTGTTATTTAACGTTATCTATCTTAGGTTGCTTATGACGAGGGGATCGAGGATCGAATCTCGGTCGAGTGTACTGAGGGTAGTTATTTAAAAATGGGTTTCCACGCAAATTTGGGTACACTTCGTATAAATATAATTTCTCTAATCCCTAAAACCATTAGCGTAATTAGTATATGAGCGTATAAACCAAATGGGTAGTAAGACGCTGCGCCAAAAAAAAAAAAATAAAAAAAAATAGCATCTACTTATTTAAAAAAAAACTATGTTATGGTAGTTGATTGCCTATTTATAGAAATTTTATTTCAAACATTTAAAGACTATATGAGAAATTAATTATTACAGTTTTATCGTACCATTTATTTGTATCATGAGTGTACACGATATATAAATACAGTCGGAGGATTGCTGGAGAGTGCTTAACAGGGTAGTGTAAGCTTCGCACGTACGAAGAGGAAGCTTCGCTAGGTTTTCCAGTGCGGTCCGGATAATCTGGAAGTTCTTGCTGTTTCCTCTTGATATTGAAGCTTAGTCTCATGCCCGGCTACACCCACCACCGCCTGTGCGGCCCCTTCTACTGATACCACGTGGATAACGTCGTGTTATTCACGTGGCCATGCGCGTGCATTCTCTCTAAATATAGGATGTATTATTATTATTATTATTATTATCATTATTATTATTATCACTGCGTCTTACTACCCGTTCGTATTATACGCACTTACGCTAATGTGTAATGGTAGGGTGATTGTGAGATGAAATGGAGGACCTACAGTTTAACGTGGGATCCGAACCACGGTGGTAGGCCTGGAATTCCTCACATTCACAATTTGTGATTAATACACGTCTTGTCAGAGGTGAAGGAAGGGTTTGGCAATCAGATAGATCTGTGCCGGGACCCGAGGATTGAACCCCGGACCCCCAGCACAGAGGTCCGACCACCTTACCCCTAGACCGCCAGGTCACCAATATCGGATTAATATTAATTATAGTGTTCATACTTTTGAAGTCCTGTTTTTACATATTCATCTTGAAATATATATAAACAATTACACAATATATGTTAGTAGTGAAAAAAATGATGTATTGTAACATTTATTTTGGCAACATCTTCAATGTCCCACGCCTTATCTCGGTCGTTAACGTGTTGGCCTCCTGATCTAAGGGTTCTGGATTCAATTTTCAGCATGGCTGAAAAATTTATAGCTGGTAAAATGTGAGGTTTACCCTTTCACAGTGAATAATAGTGATATTTATCTAATTTAATGAAACATTAACGAGTAGAAGCTACATGATATTTAAGTAGTTAAAGCGTTCGGTGCTTAAAGTCAGACCATCAGCATTATATTTCTATTCACACAAAATTCCTACATCAGAACTCCATTTGAAAAGGCGTGTTCGTTTGAAAATTATTATTACTATTTTTTGATACTTTTAAAATTTGATTAATAGCCAGATTAAATATATTTAAATAAAGAGTGTTATGATTATTATAAGTTTAAAATTGTATTTATAAGCACACATCAAAAAATATATATCTATGTCAATACATTTGAATGATCACAAAGTCACTGACTGAACTTGCTGCTAGATGGAAGGCAATCACTTGGGTGGCCACGTGGTCTAACGCGCTACTCTCGTGTTGGACTAGACTGTCGATGACGGGGAGATCGAGCTTCGAATATCAGTCGTATGCACTGATTTTTACTAAATGATTTTCCACTTTACTTCCACGCAAATGCGGACACATTCCCTATAAATATAACCTTCCATACCCCTAAAACCATTAGCGTAATTAGTACACAAGAGTATAATCAGAACGGTTAGTAATACGCGGTGCTAAAAAAAAGTCTGTTGCTAATCATATGATCGTCTATACACTTAATATGTGTGTTTCTAACCTATGGAGCAATAATAGAAGGGAACACTATTTATTCTGAAAGGTAGCAGTCCTACCTTGACGGATGGACCTCCACTAACCTGTAGTACCACTTTTGAATTTTGAACTTTTTTCGATGCCAAAGTTTTCTACTAGTTTTGTATCGTTTTTTACCGTTTTGTACCACAAAGAAAAAGTTTTGTATCCGTACCCATTTTGTTTAATTAGCATATCAAAGTGGTGACTCCAGGTTAATGCTGTTGTACCACTTTTAAATTTTGAACTTTTTTCGATGCCAAAGTTTTGTACTAGTTTTGTACCGATTTGTACCACAAAGAAAAAGTTTTGTACCCGTACCCATTTTGTTTAATTAGCATATCAAAGTGGTGACTCCAGGTTAATGCTGTTGCACCACTTTTGAATTTTAAACTTTTTTCGATGCCAAAGTTTTGTACTAGTTTTGTAGCGTTTTGTACCGTTTTGTACCACAAAGAAAAAGTTTTGTATCCGTACCCGTTTCATTAACCTGGAGTCACCACTTTGATATGCTAATTACTCAAAATGGGTACGGATACAAAACTTTTTCTTTGTGGTACAAAACGGTACAAAACCAGTACAAATCTTTGGCATAAAAAAAAAGTTTAAAATTCAAAAGTGGTACTACAGGTTAATGGAGGTGATGGATGGACCTTTCTTATAGGTTACTCTAAAGATAAATCAAGGTAGGACTGATATCTTTCAGTGTAGATGGAGTTTATTATAAGGAACTCTACCGGTGATTTCCTGGCAACAAACTGTATCATCACCGGGTCCAGTGGCCAAATGCTGTAAGCCCTAAGGCAACGTTTTTAAAACTTTGCTCTGTGAAACCTTTGGACTCTTAAATATCTCAAGCTCCATGAGAAAATTTTAGAATTTTTTTAAAATTGATTTTCACACTACAAAATATCAACAGTAACGAGGATTACCATTTTTTTTCAAATCTGAATAAAGGACATTTATCATTGTCAAAAAGCTTTTATGGGGACGAAATAAACAAGTTTTCGATTGAAAAATATCGAAGGAAGATCCTGAGATAAAGAATAAAACTTTCAATTTGTTTATGCTTTTCACAACAACAAATCTTTATGATCAAACATTTTCATTGCACACGGCTGTAAAGGCTAAATTTAGAAGCAGGCAAAATATGGAGGATGATCTGAACTTGATAGCCATAATTGCAAATATTGAGGCGCTTTTGATAAAACAAAAAAAGGGTAAGCACATCCAAGCCACTTATAAATAAATATCTACTGATTTAAATTAGGATTTTTACAAGTAGAATATTTCCACCAAGTACGTAGATGGGAAATGTATTTTCCCTTTGAATATTTATTCAAGTCCTGGGTTCTAATATCCTTGTGAAATTCAACTGTTTATTGAACGTAAATATTATTAGATAATTTTTATAATGAGGGTTCCAACTTGTATTTTTGCTGTTGCAAGATAATCCTTCGGTCTAAAGGTTTTAGAACCCATGGTCTATTTCATCAGTATTTTGTTAGACTGGTCTGCTGATGATGAGGAGATTGGGGCTCTAATCTCATTCGGGTTTATTGAGGGTGGTTTATCCAAAATGATTTCCAAGTCTTCTTCCATGCAAATGACTTTAGATTATCTCTAAAACGTTTCCTTCTTCACCGGGATTTGAACTCTTATCTCCCCTTTATTAGCAGGCCAGTCCAACACGAACGTGACGCTTTAGACCATACGGCCACTGAAACGGGTATTAAGTCTTTAATACCTTTTGTATTCAATTAATTTAAAAAAATGTAGATTAATCAAACAACTGGTTTTTAAAATTTTTAGTTCGAACTCAGTGGTCTTGGGGTAGAGTTCTCCCCAAGTACCCAATGTTCGTGGGTTAAAACCCAACTTCGGCTGATGGATTTTTCTTGGACGATGAAAATCCGTAGCACAATTTCCTTCAAAGGGACAGTAAAGTCGTTGGTCCCATTTCAACTGTGGCATGTAAAATAATCCTCTAAGATATATGTGAAAATACCTTTTCCGGTGGTAGGCCCTTTCACCCTCGCTCATAGAAATTCTTGTGTGCTGAAATAATCACTTTGTTCAGAAAGTGAACACTAAATGGATTAGGGAAAAATTGCGCCCGGGAAAACTGCGCCTTCCCAGAAAAAAGGGGAAAATTGCGTCCTACTATCGATCATCACACCATTAGGTGGGAAAATTGCGCCCCACACAGTTTTACACACTTACAAAACAAGGACCTAACAAAGTACTTGAAGTTTCTAGCCTAGATTCAAAAAATGGAGTAAAAGGACGTCAATAATTAGTTTGGTAACTTTAATATATACGTTCACATCAAATGCTTACATATACACATTAATCTCTATTTCAATGAAAAACCTAACCCAACCCAACATAATCAACAGGCAAAGAGACAGGATGGGATTAGTCGATGTACCTTGATCTCCTCAAGACCTCATGATGTGATGATTCATTCGAGGGCGCAGTTTTCCCTTTTTTCAGGGAAGATACAGTTTTCCTGGGTGCCATTTTCCCGACACCCGTTAAATACCTCAAATACATTTTTAAAAATGTTAGTTTAGCTTAAACCCCGTATAGCTACATCTTAAATCTATTGTGGAGGATTGAGTGTGGGTGTATTCTGTTTGTTTGGAAGATAATATTTTTGATGACAATGTTGACCAAAAGCTTACCTCCAAATCCTGATGATTAAACTTGGTAGCCACGATCAGTAGAGCAACAACCCCTGGGTATTAGGGGCTGTCCGAGAATATCAAAGGTAATCGCCCCCTCATTTGACGTTGGCCAAAATCTATCAAGTACGAGAAGAGAAAGGGGATGATTCAAAGCTCATTGACCCTTCTACTACCCTCCCCCCCTCTTTTAACCACCCTTAGAGTTCGGCCAGACTAACAAGCGTGTGAGCGAGCGAGCGCGTGATTAGCAGATAGCTCTCGATAGTTGTTGACGAGGAGGCAAAGGTTCGAATCTTGGCTCAGTAAACTGAGGGTGGTTTTTGACAGGTGATTTATTGTTGTGGTTTTCCCATCCTCTATCCATGCTAATGGTGATTCTTATTTGTAAAGGCCTACTTTAATTATAATATTTGAAATATTTTAACATATTATTTTTACATATATATTTATATATTATAAATAGGTATGGTTTATGATCTTACCAATTAAATTAGGCCGTTAGTAGCAAGTGTGCTAAACCTATCGATAGTAATAAAAATGTCAAAATGAGAAGTTTTCCTAGCACTCAATGAACCAACATACAATAATATTGCCTAGCGCCTGTAAACTAGACTGTACCGGCTCGAGCGCGCTCGCTCCAGTCTGGCCACCTCTCATTACAACCCATGTGTTCTATTTTATCTTTTAGTCGCTCGCGCGCTCGCTCGCTCAGTCTGGCCGTCCCCTTGGGATTATAATCAAACACCACAGTGATTGAATTTTCGTGCCCATCAATGCACGGACGTTCACGAAATAGAACAGTCAAAATTGTTTGATGGAGGTTACTATTATGTAGAGGTTGGATCGAGTTTTAATGGAATAGAAAAAATATTTAATTCAATCCTAGGTTTCATGTGAACCGTAAAGCTTTATGTGGTTTCGAAATTAAATTCCAATTACCGTTCATGGCAAAGTGTTTGAGGCTTGTTTGTAGCTAGTGGCCTTTGTCACTTTTAAAGGCTACAATTAACTCTAACATTAACCATTTTAAGGAGTGGGGAGGTTGGAGAGAGAGAATTATTTCCATCGGGGTTTTGGACTTTGTGATGTGACCTTCACTTTTAGTAGTTTTATAAACATTTACTATAGCTCGCTTGTGAAAGCAATGAAGCTCTTTGTTCTATTGAAAGTCGTAGCGAGTTTGAAAAGCTGTCACCCTGGTTCTTCTGTGTATGTGTTTATGATGTTGAATTTTTATTTCGCTCTCCTAGGCTATGTCAATATGTTTGAAGCCCTTCATTGGATGTGATTATGTCCTTTCTCTCTTTCGGTTCCTCTCTATCGTTTTGGGACAGAATTTGTTTGAAAATTGCACACACAAAAAAAAGTTATAATTTAGTTACATAGTAGGTTAAAATAAAAATACGTGTTGATTGATGTTAAGTAACGTGAATTTATATCACTTGTTTGATCATATTTGATTATTAAATTGCTTACACATTATAATATAAATTTATATAAGCTGTGTGAAATTACACTGCAGTAACTTTCTACTATATCCTTGCGTTTGTTACTTTACATAAAGTGCCATCAGTTTTCAAAATACACATTGTAGAGGTGCCAATATTGATAAAAGTTCACTCTTTTTAGTTTGCAAAAAGTTGAAATTGATATCATCCATCAAAAAAGTGAGAATTAAATGACAAATTACCTTTTTTATGTGTTATAGATGGTTGCTTATCAGGCAGATCAACTAAACGACCTTTTGGCATACTATTATGCAAGAATGTTCTACACCAACTGGTTTATCTTTTATTAGAAATCACAAAAGTCAGGCAAGGGAAGAGATAAACAGGAAACGGTTGTCATAGACTTGTGGTAACAGCCCAACTAGATTTGTTTTATTATTGTTATTTTATTAGAGCTTTACCATCGAAACTTCTATTTATTATTTTTATTATTATTATTATTATTATTATTATTATTATTATCACAGAGTCTTACTACCCGTTCGGGTTGTACGCACTTACGCTAATGCGTAATGGTAGGGTGATTGTGAGATGAAATTGAGGACCTACAATTTAACGTGGGATCCGAACCACGGTGGGAGGCCTGGCATTCCACACTTTCACAAGTTGTGATTAATACACGTCTTGTCAGAGGTGAAGGAAGGGTTTGGCAATCAGATAAATCTGTGCCAGGACTGAGGATTGAACCCCGGATCCTCAGCACATAGGTCCGACACCTTACCCCCGAGACCACCAACTCACCCCGAAACTTCTAGTATGTAGGCCTATGTTAAAGTGAACATAGATATTCTTGTACCTCGTCTGTTTTTGCAATACATAAATACTTATTTAACCTCATTTGGACTCGAACCCAAGCAAGACGTCGTACATGAATATAAAATGTTCTTGGTCGTTATCAGATAAAATATTACATCATAAGCCAATTTAAAAATAGGCTGCTCACACATATAGCTTACAAACACTCCTGAAACGCAGGCTGTTCACACGTATAGCTTACAAACACTCCTGAAACGCAGGCTGTTCACACGTATAGCCTACAAACACTCCTGAAACGCAGGCTGTTCACACGTATAGCTTACAAACACTCCTGAAACGCAGGCTGTTCACACGTATAGCTTACAAACACTCCTGAAACGCAGGCTGTTCACACGTATAGCTTACAAACACTAATGAAACGTATGCTGTTCCCACGTATAGCTTACAAACACTCATGAAACACAGGCTGCTCATATGTTAGATTTACAACCACTTCTGAAAAACAAGTTGTTCACACGTATAGTTACCAAAAAATGTTGTTACATAGACTTTTTGCTCATAATATAAATAAAAAAAAACCTGGACAGCCACAACAAATGTTTACAAGTATAGATGACACGCTTCTGAAACATGGAGTGCCCGCCCCAATAAATAACAGACCCTCATATAACATAGGATGCTCGCACTTATAACAGACTCTCATGTAACATAAGCTGCTCACACTAATTTATAACAGACCCTCCTGTAACATAAACTGCTCACACTAATTTATAACAGACCCCCCTCGTATCATAGGCTTCTCACACTAATTTATAACAGACCCCCCTCGTAGCATAGGCTTCTCACACTATATATAACAGACCCCCCTCGTAGCATAGGCTGCTTGCACTAATATATAACAGACCCTCCTGTAACATAAGCTGCTCACACTAATTTATAGCAGACCCCCTCGTAGCATAGGCTGCTTGCACTAATATATAACAGACCCTCCTGTAACATAAGCTGCTCACACTAATTTATAACAGACCCCCTTCGTAGCATAGGCTGCTCACACAAATGCATAACAGACCCTCATGTAATATAAGCTGCTTGCACTAATATATAACATACCTTCGTGTAACATAAGCTGCTCATACTTATATATAACATACCTTCGTGTAACACAGGCTGTTTGCACTGATATATAACAGAACCTCATGTAACATAGGCTGCTCACACTAATATATAACATAACCTCGTGTAACATAGGTTGCTCACACTAATATATAACATAACCTCGTGCAACATCAGCTGCTCACAATAATATATAACAGACCCTCGTGTAATATAAGCTGCTCACAATGATATATAACAGATCCTCCTGTAAAATAGGTTGCTCATACTAATAAATAACAGATCCTCATGTAAAATAGGCTGCTCACACTAATAAATAACAGAACCTCCTGTAACATAGGCCACTCGCACATAAAGAGCAGTCAAAGATAAAGTCTGTAGGTGGAATTCTCTTTCGACAGGTAAACGGATAGGTATGATCTGTTACGTTTAATTAACTTCCGTCGCCACACCAACTCTCGCAATCACACCTCGAGTAAGCTTGTACATTCCTTTGGAACCGTGTCAAAGACATCAGACACTGCACGTTTGTTTGAGCGCGTACGTGTGTTTCTCTCGTTGGTCGAGTGCGAGTCGCATAAACAATGAGCCTTAACGTAGTTACAGGCAAACAGATTTTGCTCACCGCCTCGTCTTATTGGCGAGGAGGCAGATTTATAAGTGAGCAAATGTTGACAATATCTCTGATTGGTTCCCTGATTGAATTACTATTTTAACATACGGGGATACATCTATTAGATCAGAAGCCGCACATTCATGGTGCCGTGGTTAAATTTGCAATACTAATTAAGTGTATATATTAAGGTTTTTTTAAAAATAAATTTAGGGTGACCTGGTGGTCCAGGCGTAAGGTGTCAGACTTCTGTGCTGCGGGTTCGGGGTTCAATCCCCGGTGCCGGCACAGATTTATCTGATTGCCCAAACCCTTCCTTCACCTCTGACAAGACGTGTATTAATCACAACTTTTGAATGTATTGGAATGCCCAGGTCTCCACCGTGGTTCGGATCCCACGTTAAACTGTAGGTCCTCTATTTCATCTCACAATCACCCTAACATTACACATTAGCGATAAGTGCGTATAACCCGGACGGTTAGTAAGACGCGGTGCTAATAATCATAATATTAATAATAATAATAAATACATTTAATTCTGGTAAATCAGAAATTCAAGGTGTAAGCTGATGTACTTGAAGGACTATGTAGGAAGTCTGATTAGCTTATATTCCAGCTGGTTGTAAATTGAGTGATGTTTCACGATTTACCTCTCAAGCTTTTCCTAGAGGACTTATATAACCACTGTCCCCTTAAAAAGTATGTATTTTAACTCCCTTATAGTCATTCGTAATAGAATTGTTATAATAAAATAGCTTTCGCTCTTAGTAAATTTTAATCCTAGCTTTGTTAACTTTCACGCACAGCAAAAAAAAAAGAAGGGAAGCAATAATTTGTCCTTTAAAAAACGAAAAAAAAACCCAACATTTTAATGGTAATCATTATGGGCTTTTGTTTTTTAAATTAATTCATCCCAAGATTTTTAGAAAAATGAAATGGACTGAAGTGCATTGTTTTAGAATTGGTTTGGTAATTCTCAGCTCAGGGATCTTTACAGTTAGCTAAAAACTGGTTGATTTTATTATTATTGTTTTATTATTATTGTTATTATTATTGTTTTATTATTATTGTTATTATTATTATTATTATGTGTTCTATCTTACGACAGGTCCATTCCTTTTGTCAATTAAATTAGACCACCAATGCGCCCTGTCCTCTGCCTCCTCCTTCACCTACAAAATTTTCTTCTTTCCTTCATGTCATCCAATATTTGAATCCTCCTTCTTCCTAAACTCCTCTTTCCCTCAACCTTTTCTTCTATGACGTCGTGTAGAAGACAGTTCCTTTTAAGGATGTGTCCAATCCAGTTTGCTTTGTACCGAAGAATCACATCCAAAATGGTTCTTTTCTCACCCACTCATCTTAGGACTTTTTCATTTGTCACTCAGTTTGTTCACCTGATCTTCTCAAGTCTTCTCCAGCAAAATGTTGTATGTTGTATGTTGTATGGATTGTAAAATGTAATTGTGTGGAAACAATATATAAAATTTCAATGAAATAGTACAGAGTAAAATATCTAATATCTTATCGATGATATTTTGTTCGTGCGAATCTATTTATTAAAGATAATACAAGACCTTAGGATAGTGACTCACTTCTGAAAACAAGAAATCGAATGGTGTTAAATTTTTGATATAGGCTATAAGTTGTATGAAATGTTTTTCTGTTATGAGATATCGCCATGGTTTTATTACTTTTTTTTAATAATACATTTGAATTTTTTTAAAGTTTATAACACAAACTTATGAAACACTAACCAGCCCTGTGGTGTAGGGGTCAGTGCACCTGGTCACGTGCCTAAGGGGTCCAGGGCTCGATTCTCGGCTGATACCTTGGGTATTTTTACATTAAGGGGAATGATCCCATCGGTCACCAGAGTTTGGTAAATAAGGCTTACGTTAGGTTAATACTCACACCGGCTTCACAACTACATTATAACTATCATCACATACCTCAATTCGGGTACGAAGCGTAGACAACCTCCTATGGTGTACCCTGGGTAACCTTCAGTGACACCAGAGTGGCTAATAGGACTACACATAAGATGACTGAACCAGAATATCATGTCCCTCACCATGCGGTACCTTAAAAAAAAAGAGTGAAAAACTAATCGGGTCTCTAAAACTTGACATTTCTTCTTCCAATTTCCAAGGATAGTATTTGTTTTAAAAAAAAACAAAGTCTCAAGTTGTTTGAATCCTAGTTGTAGCCGAATTTATCGCCTGGGTGCTGTAAATTTATGGTTTTTAAATTTACAACGTTACATTTCTATTCCGATCGGTCACCGTTTCATTTCAACAAAAACTGAAAACCATTCCCATCTTCCCACCATATTAAGAGAATCTTGACCATGTTATAGTTCGTCGATAGGTTATGTTGTTTGAGGTGACCTAGTAAATATTTTAAATACAGGGGGAGTTGTTCTATAGGTGTGTAAGAGACCTGCTATGGAGAATAGAAGTGCCCTTGAAGTGTAAGGAAGTGCTGTACAGGGTATACTTTTTACCCATTGTCACATATTATGCAGCAGAAATATGGACATTGAATGTAAGAGAGACTAGGAAAATGGTGGCCATGGGAATGACGTTTGGGAGGAGCATGTTAGCTGTCACGAGGAGAAACAGGATTAGGAATGAAGTTATCCGGGAAAGAGTAGGGGTACAGGGAGTACATGAGATAGTAGAGGAAGCAAGACTGGGATGGTATGGGCATGTAATGAGGATGTTGGAGTACATGAGATAGTAAAGTACATGAGATAGTAGAGGAAGCAAGACTGAAATGGTATGGGCATGTAATGAGGATGTTGGAGTACATGAGATAGTAGAAGAAGCAAGACTGAAATGGTATGGGCATGTAATGAGGATGTTGGAGTACATGAGATAGTAGAGGAAGCAAGACTGAAATGGTATAGGCATGTAATGAGGATGTTGGAGTACATGAGATAGTAGAGGAAGCAAGACTGAGATGGTATGGGCATGTAATGAGGATGTTGGAGTACATGAGATAGTAGAGGAAGCAAGACTGAGATGGTATAGGCATGTAATGAGGATGTTGGAGTACATGAGATAGTAGAGGAAGCAAGACTGAGATGGTATGGGCATGTAATGATGATGAGAATGCCAAATATAAATATGGAAATGAAGCATGGTATGAAAAAGACCACAAGGGGGACCAAAAAGGAAATGTGAAGTGCAGTTATTATATTTGGAAAGCCTTAAGTTTATGACCTGCATCATTGGCAGGGATAAATGAACGTCAAGTTGATTTGGTTTATCTGGCAGAAAGAATAGTCACCGGATATACTTTCACGTATTCATACGTCATTTCATCTGAGACGCAACTGTGACTTTTGATAGATATGTCCTCAATACCGATAAAATAATACTAATAATAAATTAAATAAAAATTTAGTGTTGACTGCAAAAAACAGTTTGTATTTTCTAAAACCTTTTTAATTGAAAATTGAACAGTGCAAGTGAATTGAAGTTTGCAATATCAGTCATTTCTTAAACTAATAAGCTCAATAATGTTTATTTTAGATTTAAGGTTGTTCCTTCCAAAGATATACTCAAATTACACTTATTTAAGAACACATGATGAGGAGGTTGTAACTTTAAGGAATTTCACCACCAATTGCTTAGAGAGGGAATGAGACAATTACACTGATAATGACAAGTTGGAAATTCACAATAAGTGCACACACTGGGGATTCGAACCCAATTACAACTTAACCACATTATAGTTTAATATACTTTACAAACACGCTGAGACTGAGCCAACTATTCCAAGGATTTGGAGTTCAATTTAAATCGGTGTATCATGCGTTAATAGGGCCATTTATCTTATTATTATTATTTGCCTTACTGCCCATCCGAGAAAACATCCACTTACACCTACGAGATAAGTCATCTTTGAGGAAATGAACCATAATTCGCTTAAAGAATGAATTGGTAAACTGCAATGAAAGCTATAATGCAAGGGCTAAAAAATCATTACAAACGCTTGAATTCAGAGTGAATCCCAACTTTTATGTGTCGCAGGGGGCACAGCTGAGTATACCAGTTGGGAGTCGACGCTGGGTCCCCCTATTATCAAAGAACATTTACAATAGTAATAATAATAGCAGTAATAATATATCAAGGGCTCATTATTTATTATTTTGTACGTCTATCTTAGCCTATACGATCAGATAGAAGAGTCGAAGTTTGGGAAGTAACAACCTTCTTGTATCTCGTTTAGAAGAGTGAAAGAGACGAAAAAAAGTGGCAGTTTTTTAAAAGCTCTTTCCCAACCAGGTATTTGAAGTGTTTGTAACAACAGACACGTCAAAACCATTTATGTTGAACGCTCACTATATATATATTTATTTATCAATGACACTTTTAAAAACAGGTTTTGTAAATATTCAAAGGGTAGAGAGAGAAGTAGGTCATGAAAACAGTAAAAAAGATGGTCCCCTTTATTAATCAATATATTTTTAACAACATATTTTACAAAGTGGTATGTCTAAGGATATAAATCAGTTATTAATATATATTTTATTTTTTCTACCATCAGTAGTTACAATTTAATCGAAAAGCTTTAATGTTTATTAAAACATTACATAAAACACACTTTAATAGACAGGTTGATTTATTATTATATTTTAAATCCATCTCTCGAATATTATAAGACCGATATAAAATAAACGATAGCGTATCTTTTACTTGAACTTTTTTCATTATCAGAGGGAAACTTTTTGCACAAATTTCACAATAAATGAATTTTGAATTTTAGTAATATTTTCAATAATCCAATACGAAATTATTATTGATGTCGAAAGGAAAATAAAGCGTAGATAAAGTTCTTGTAAGTTGAAATGAAAGAACTCCTTTAAAGGTTATTCTTAACTTCAAAACATTGTTCTTTATTTTATGTCATAAAGTTAATAATTTTACTAGACAAAAAAGTATAAATTAACCACTCTATATAAGACGCCTTCTTTTTTATTATTTTATTGATAATAATCTATATCCAAAAGTAAGACAAATTTAAAAAAAAAATTGCCTTTTTGGTAAATGTAATTATTCAACATGATATTAAAAATGTTCCACCCATAAAGCTCTGATTTGTAAATTAAAACCTGATTTTTAATAGTTAATAATAAAACTCACTTATGGTGTACATGTAATCATAGTTTGATCTTAAATTAGTTAGTATCTTAAATTAGTTTCATCCTTTAAACTATTTTACTCTTGAAAACCTCAGAAACATTATAGCTTCATTTTAACCCTTAGTATGACAGTAAGAATAAACAATAATATTCCAACTATACTATTTTCTAATTATAAGTCTTATTTTATTTATCTATATTAATAAGAATAAAGAGTTTATTTGTCTGTCATAAGAATTGCGCGATATCTACCACAAGCAGAGGTTTAAAATTTTCAAAATTAGTAGCACCTCTGACTAAACTTTTTAACCTTAAAGATGGAATTTTATAATTTTGACTAGATTTTTTAATTTAATCAAAGACCTAGTCGAAAGGAAACAGTTCACGGGGAAACGCAGGTCGTAATTATTATACCAATTTAAAAGTTACCTTCCACGTACAGGCATTAAATTAAAAACATCATTCGCTGGCAACGCCATCTACTTCAGCTAGTCTAAAAAAATAAACAAAATAAAATATATGAGGTACTTAACATGAACTTTCTGAACCGATTTATTATATCATCACACGAGAATTTCTATGATTCAGAGCTAAAGAACCTAAAAATTTTGCCGGAAAATGTATGTGTACACAATTATCCAGGGTTCTTTTACATGACACAATCGACATGGGACCGACGGCTTTACCTACCCTCCGGAGAATATTTATAGGTTAATAAAAACCCGTCGACACCAGCTGGGTTTGAACCCACGAACAATGGAGTCTGAGGCGAAAAATCTACCCCAAGACCACCTAGGTCAACTTAAAACAATATTTTAAGTGTAAATGTTGCTGTATGGAATTTGATAAACGTGGCTACGATCTTTCTTTTTTTTTTTAGTTTAAACCTTACAAAAAAAAAAGTCTCCCAACTTTCTCATACTCCTTTGGGACGTGGGTTTGTTTCTCAAAATTGAGCAAAATGTCAATATCTCGCAATACAGGCGCTTTCTTATAAATGTTCTGACATATCGCCGTGAAATCATTTTATAGGCAATTTGCTACATATGGCTTTGTGACGGGAAGGTATCCAACGCAACACAGGCGCTATCTTCGACTATCTCAATGTTTCGGAAACAGTGTGCCGCGGTACACTAGCACACTAGTTTACCGCGGTCTCAAATTAAGTTTGCTGTGAGTCTACAGACCAGAGTGGCATGAATCACCGTTAAATAAGAACAATAATTAAGATGTTAACAAATGGAAACCAAGCGTCATACCCATTTATTACTGTGTATTCGCACGTTCGCCGAAAAACAAGAACAGTTGATCACGTGACACCCTCTAAGTCAATCACCCTATATCAGTGCGATCTGAGTTGGTTTTACAGCATTATTAGAATGTTTGTTTATCTTACTCGTACATATTAATATTTTTAATGCATTTGACAAAATCAGAAGCTTTTCTGCCAAGCTACGGTCAGCTAAGATCACTAATCAATTGAAATAAATATTTATAAATGTTAAAGAAGCGGGCTGAGAAAAATAACTTCAACCTATAATTTTGGAACAGTTGAAATTACTTTCGGTAAAATTAATCAGTCTTTACTTTACTAAATTTGGATTTACCGTACAACCATTGTACTGAGTGCGTAATCCATTTCATGTTGACGCTGCGCGTACCCAAAACAAAACAGTGTGCCACACAAAAAAGTTACAACTAAAACAAATACTTTTTAAGTGTACCGTTCACTTAATAAAAGGTTTTAAAGTGTATTGTGCACTTAAAAAAAGGCTTTTTAAGTGTATCGTGCACCTAAAAAAATGTTTTTAAAGTACATCTTGTCCTGCTACCGTAGCCGTGTGGGCTAACGCGCTACTTTCGTCTTAGACTAGACTGCCGAAGATGGGGAGATCGGGGTTCAATCCCATTCGGGTACACTGAAAGTGGCTTTCCACTCTCCCTCCATGCAAATGCGGGTGCACTTCCTCTCAATCAAACTTTCCTAATCCTTAACCTATTAGTGTAATTAGTACATATGCGAATAACCCGAATGTGTAGTAAGACGTGGTACTAAAAAAATGTATACCATGCACTTAAAAAGTTTGCGGAACACTGGACTAACTTATGTAGGTGATTTAACATAACGCCATGAAATACTACATTAGGCAGCTTACTCTACATATCTGTATGGCCGGAAGTATTCACCATAACACAGGCAGCTATTTATCCAACTGAAACGTAATATCACATAACGCCGTGAGTTACTTTAGTAAGCATTTTACTATACATTGCTGTGTGATGGGATAGTATTATAAAAATAACACAGGCGTACTTGTAACCCAATTGATAAAAGTGAACTGACACAGACAGCACCGTGAGTTATTTCAGTAGGCAGTTTATCAGACATAATTGCGTGACGGGCGGGTATTCTACAAAAAGAAGGCGCGAACACAGACAGGTGTAACTGACCTGAAGAGGTTTTTATTAAGTCATAATATTAATAAGTTATGTAAAGTTTTAAAAGTATAAAAAAAAATGTAGGAACTTTTAAACTTAAATTTAAGGTAGAATAGTTTTAGAGTCAATCGGGAACTATAAACTACAGCATACTAAATATGTTTTAATTATATGACGACCAAATATCGTGCTATATCACTATTTAGATTTTTAACAAACAATATTTTACCAATCAAAGGCTGATAGCTTAGTTTCTAATAAATTATGTATCGTGTATTTGATTACTAATAATAAATATGACAATGTTTGCGTGAGAGTTATATTATTATTTTTTAACTATACAATAGTTTATTAAGTAAATACTAGTACTTACTAATAAATCAAGAATTATAAAAATTTCACTAACAAGTATTACCTAAAATTAAACCTCAAACTAATATAATTTTAATTTGTTCAAATAGTTTTTTTTTTGGCACCGCGTCATACTACCCGTTCGGTTTATAACCTGATACCCTAATTACGGTAATGGTTTTAGGGATTACTGATGTTATTTATATATAGGAAGTGTACCCAAGTTTGCATTTAGAAAAAAGCACCCTCAGTACACCCGACCTAGATTCAAACCTTGATCTCCCCGTCATCGGCAGTCTAGTCTACTACAAGGGTAGCGCCTTAGACCACGTGGAAAACAAAGCAAGTCTCAAATAAATTTAACTGTATATGTATATATGTATAATAAAACTACTATCGTTGTTTATTTATGAATATACTCCAACTGGAAATTAGACTAACCACAATCTCTCATATGTGTAGAACTTTAACACTATGATGAATATCGTGGTTTCTAGAAGTACAGATTGGTTCGGCTTCCATTGTTCAAACAAACCTTCCCTTGTACCCAGAGATTTTTTTCTTCCCGTGGGAACAGATTGGATGAGTTGAGATAACCTCTGAGGAATTTAGGAGACCTCATTACTTTAATGGAATGTTGAGGGATATAGATTACTAGACAGTAGCGTACAAGATACTAGCGCAATATATATTATCTCTCATTTGAAAGTTAGGGGAAATAATGTTTGACATTAGACAATATATATTATCTCTCATTTGAAAGTTAGGGGAAATAATATCTGACATTAGAGAACAAACCTATTGTGAACACTTTGATGATGACATTTATTAATAGTGATACTCTAGACATTCCTCAACTTTCACCTGCAACTCAAAAGGTAAATGATAAAGAGGGTGAAATTAAAGAAAGAAATTATTCATGTTGACGTTTAAGGTGGGGTGGAATAGGACACAAGAAAGGGTAGGTGTTTTTGTTGTTTTTATGACAAAACTTTTTATTTTGTCAAAATAAATAAAGTTTTGCTCCAGTACAAACACAGAATTTAATTTCTTTCATATGGCGACCTAAAAATGTATTGAATACTTATCAAGGATGTCCTGGAATTTAATGACAACTTTTTCTCTTTGATTATAAGTTTTCTCATCCAATGCTGCTTTGCTCATGACAGATATTCAAAAACTGTTGATATCAACATGTGAAGAAAATTAAACTAGATATGTTTGTACTGGAGACATATTTGATTTATTTTAGCTAAAAAGGTTTTAGATATCATATTCTGAAAATTTAAAAATGAGACATGGACACGGGAATCGAACCCGGGACCTTTGGCTGGATAGCTCAGTGGATAGAGCATCGGCGTACTAAGCCAAAGGTCCCGGGTTCGATTCCCGTGTCCAGGTGTAATTTTTCAATTTTCAGAATATGATATCTAGATGGAGTAATTCCCATTAAAAGCATAAATAATAGCTTTGGATATTTAATTCTAAAAAGGTTTTACCATAAAAACTGCAACAAAACACTGGCCTTTTCTCGCGTCCCCTTCCGTACCCCCTTGATGACCCCCTGTGCCCGAAAAAATTAGTTTTCGCGATAACATCTATGTATCTTTTGTAGACTAGAGCCAAAACCATTTTAGCTTTAGGGCTAAATCTTGGTATCTATGGTTATCATAAGGTTCCTTAGAGGAATTTTTGGAATTATATATCCAACCCTAAAATTAAGGGCAGTTTACTTGGATGAAAAAAAGGGAAAAAAATGTTGAAATCGGCTTGAACGGTTTTGATTAAAATTACACATCTAAGCACTTTTTAACATGATAAATAAAATGGTGCATCTAATTTTTTTCCTCAGAAAATGACTTGGAGGGTATTTGATATAAGCGGAAAATTTCCAATTTTGGTCATATCTACGCAACTATTTGAGATACGAAATAGAAAATTGTTAAAAAGTCGTGATACTATTAATTATAAAGTACTTTTAGAAAGTATATATTTTCATACCAATAGTTTCTTATATATTGGCAAATATATTTTTTTTATTGAGGACTAGAAAATTTGTTGTTATGCTTTTTGGTGAAAAGAGAGGTTACTTTTCCCTCAATGTTTCTGTAACGGTGCATATTATGTTAGGAATGAGGAAGTGTACCTGCATTTGATTGGAGGGAGGGTGTAAAACCATCTAGGAAATAACCTCAGGACACCTAGCAAGGATTCGAACACCAATTTTCCTCATCATTGGCAGTCCAGTCATTGGTGAGGATGACGCCTTAAGACCATTAGACCATCGAGGTGGTTATATAAACTTTGTTGATTCTTCGTTTATTTTAATGTTATTTAAAACAAAATGGCTTAATTTGGGCATTTTTCATAATCATGGCTCAAATTCGTTTCAGGAAAACCTTTTTAATGACAGGTGATTTCCTAATGAAATTCGTGTGAGCACCACGTAAAATATTTTCATCTGTGCCATTTGATGGAATGTTTCTATAACGATGTATACTATTTGATTTAACATATCTTACGAGTTTTTAATTAAAGTAAGTATCTCAATTTTAGGCAAAAGAGCTAGAAAGCTAGTGCAGTGTACTGTACGATTTTTTTTAAACTATGGTTATTTTATGTGAAATTTGAGAACTAATGTATTATATTGGCACTTGACTTATCAAATTAATTTTATTAAAAAATACAACGTCTGGTTCTCATACAAATAGATACAACCTAATTAGGAGTCTCTCCCGGGATTCCTAGCTTGGCCAACAGAAGCACTACCTACTAAGCTAAGCCATATTTCTATATTTTACTTTGACTTCAAACACACCAACAAATGTAAGCTCACGGAATATTTCGGCGTTACATCCGATTCGACAAGGTATGTTCGCCATACCACAAACTTTTGGTCCTATTAGAATGTAAGGCAGTGAAACTTGTAACACAATACCACAATCTATGCCTCGATCGCTATACCACCTACTGAGAACGGTCTCATCTTCATTTCACAGGAACACCGCAAACTGAGGTATTATGTCAGAGGGAGAGAGAGAGAGAGAGAGAGAGAGAGAGAGAGAGAGA
>CABFWB010000936.1:194150-205509 GCA_902151455.1 Timema bartmani
AATGGTAGGGTGATTGTGAGATGAAATGGAGGACCTACAGTTTAACGTGGTATCCGAACCACGGTGGAGGCCTGGCATTCCTCACATTCACAAGTTGTGATTAATACACATCTTGTCAGAGGTGAAGGAAGGGTTTGGCAATCAGATAAATCTGTGCCAGGACCGAGGATTGAATGGAGTTTTATTACTTACCTAAGCTAAGCATGAGCCTTGGGTAAGATGGGCTTTTCAACTGGTTTTAATTAGGATGCACATTGGTCAAGTTCCGATAACCTTCCTTGAGTAAAGGTCCTGTTTGAAATTTTGGAAAGGTGGAAGCCATCCGGTTCCCACAATTATCAGTAGGTCCATGGTTCAACGAGCAAGGACAGGTTTACTGCTAAGAAAACAAAAATTTATCTAACTCTAACCGATTGTTGAGTGTTCCCTTATTTAATTTCTGACGATATGTTATACTCCATCTGTGCTTAAAGATTTTCTATCAACCAATACACTCCTGACCCACTTCGTTGGTGGTATGGTCTAACGCGCTACTCTCGCAATAGACTAGACTGTCAATGACGGGGAGATCAAAGTTCGAATCTCGGTCGGGTGTACTGAGGGTGGTTTTTTTCCAAAATAGTTTTCAATTTTTTCTCCACGCAAATGCGGATACCCTTCATATTAAACATAGCCTTCCTAATCCCTTAAACAAACCAA
Source organism: Timema bartmani (assembly GCA_902151455.1). Lineage (NCBI taxonomy): Eukaryota > Metazoa > Arthropoda > Insecta > Phasmatodea > Timematidae > Timema > Timema bartmani. Next base: position 194,850 of record CABFWB010000936.1, read on the forward strand.
TAGCATAATTATTAGTACATAGGCATATAACCCAAACGGGTAAGTAAGACGTTGTGCTTAAATATACATATATTTATTTATTTGGAGTAGTATTATTAATTTGCATTATATGAGAAAGAATAAAAATAAACCTACAAAATGTTACTATGGTCTCAAACTGATATTTATATTGAATGATTTCAAAATCTTACCCCTGTGGAGATTTAGATCCACCGTCCACATCCTAAAATCGTTCCCCCATGTTTAAAATTTAAAATTCATTTAGTCTGATTTGTGTGTGATGAGGGTGTCAGGGTTCGATACACAGCTGAGTGTATTAGGTGGTTATTTTTAATATCCTACTGTTCACTGAGTGTCTGGCTTCAAACTTTCTTTCTACGCAAATTTGAATACATTTTCTTTAGATTCTATCTTCCTCATTCCTAACCCAAAAGTATTAAATACAGGCTATATATTATATGTGTGTTTGTGAATGTGTGAGTGTGTATGTTAGAGAAAGAGAGTGTGTGTGTGTGTGTGTGTGTAAGAGAGAGAGAGAGAAAAAGAGAGTATGTGTGAGAGTGTATGTCTGTGTGTGCCTGTGAGTGTGTGTGTGCGTGCTTATACCCCTAGAGGAGAGTTAAACGTGATGGAAAAAAAACAACTTCCCTATCTGTTCTCCATCACCGTAATTAAAAAACGCACATCTCAAACATGTACCTAGGACTAAGGCGGGATAAAAAAGTGAAAAATAAATCCTCTTTTCACAGAAAGGTAAGATCATCTCAAGTGCCTACATTCACTTTAATTTTGAAGTTAATTTAAGTGTCGCAGAGCTCGTTGTTTACATAAGTTACGTTTTATTCTTACGGGAAATCAAGGTATAGCAGGATTCCGGTATGAAGGACATTATATGACAGTTACAGGATATACCAAAATATACATTAACATATTCATACGTCAAGTCGTGTGATATTTAGCTTTCAATTTTTGTTATATATGTTTAGTAAAACGGAAATTTTTCAATTATTATTTATGTAAAATAATTTCAAATGATTAAATCTAGCTAATGTACTCGAAATATAGGTATCCAAAATTTCTACATTTATACTTAAGATTAATTTATTCTAAGGGCGTTAACACCAGAAACATCATCAGACGAGCTTCGGTGGCCGCACGGTCTAACGCGCTACTCTCGTAATAGACTAGACTGCCTACCGATGACTGAGAGATTGGTTTTCGATCCCAGTCGGGTTCACTGAGGGTGGTTTTATTAAATGGTTTACCACTCTCACTACACACAAATGTGGGTATATTTCCTCTAAATTCAACCTTTCTCATACCAAACATATTCGCCTAATTAGTACATATAGCCCAAACGGGTAGTAAGACGCGGTGATAAAAAAAAAAGTAGAAAAGAAAGAAATGAATGCGAGCCTTTGTAGACCCGTTATGTTCATAAATAATATTTCAATTTGTTATCATCAATAAGTTAATTAAAATAATGTTAAGGTTGGCCCGACATTTGTCTCCTCCGTCTCTTCCATGCTTCCTATCTACCCCTTACCCACCCTGGTGATTGATAGTCCCACTTTTACAATCCAACCCCTCCACCGCAAGTCACCACTGCAGTAAATATTCCGATTCAAAATTTCCCGGAAAATTGTCATCTCTAGCCGAGATACGAGCCCCAGCCTCCTCTTCACTGGCAAATAAGACAATACGAGACTGAAGCCTTATTCAACATTGTCCTCAGTTCGGTTGGTAGCTACTCTAACATATATGTGCTATAAATATAACTATTAGTTAAGAATAAAGTTAATGTTTGTATCACTGATTTGGGCTTACGTTGTTTCACTTAAGGTGGTCACCTCAGTCAGCAACACAATATCAATCACTGTCAGGCCACACCACTTTAAATACAATGGTCTGTGTCTTACTACTTCTCTACTTCTTTCTAATCTTATACTCTCTTTCGTCCTTCACCCATAACCATCCTTTGTTATGTCAATAAAGAAAAGGAAGTGAATAAAACTACAAAGCTTCTTAATTCAAGATAAAGAGGAAAGCTCGCTGCTAGTTTTCAAATAGCTTAACCTTTTCTGTTGCGAGACTATCCAAAATTATTTGTATTTTTTTAGAGGGAGGTTAAATCTTTAGCTCATTTTTTATCAAGCTTAGTCTTATAGTTACATAAATATGTTTAAAAAGTCGTTGAAAATCATCTAATGCTACATTTTCACACATATTTTTTTCCTAATAAAACTCAAATTATAGGTTTGTTACCAAAAGAGATCTCTGTTGGAATATTATGGCTTTGTTTTGGAGTGAGCTATAATTTGAAATAACGCATTATTGTGTTAGAACTGATTGTTTATGTGGCAAATTCTCTCGGCTCCCTTAAATATTAAGCCATCTTTTTTTGTCTTCCTTGCTCCAAGTATTTTACAACCTCACCTTTGTGAACTCCAAAACACCAATAACTGAAATCCAGTTTCCTAGAGCCTCTCCTAAAATAGATGTAAATGGTCGAAGTTCATTCTACCTTGATTTATGCTGTGTACCTGGCAAAGAGAAAGTTTGGGGACTTTCGTATCCTTGTTCTACTCCCACGAGGGTCGACTTTCTCCTATTAGTTTGAGCCGGGATAGTTACATTACGAGCTTCATACGAAGATGCTGTTATAAAATATTAAATAAAGAGAACCACAATAGAGTATTCTAGAAAATACCAGCATATTTTTGAGGCCAACAATTATGATATTCTACCACGTTAAAAATTTTATTTTATAAATATTGTAAGTACCTATCAAAAGTGACATCTACAGATCACATGATTTGACGTCTTAATACGTGATAGTAGATCTAGTAACTTTTATATCTGTCAGATAAGGCCCTTTCTATGAAAATTGGACCTACCTTAGTTTTAAAATCCCTTTTGAAGCACGGTCAACTAATCTAAACACACATATGTTGTACATTATTAAAATATACCCTCAATATAACCGACTGAAAATCGAACCTCTATCTATATAGAATATTGCGAGAGTAGCGACTTAGACTATGTGACCAGCGAAGCGAGTTTCATTATTTTAATTGATTAAAATACTCGCCGTTTGAGAATGAATAATTTATAAATGATTAAGATACATAATTGAACAAATACGTGAAAAGGCCACACCTAACACCTCGAAAGGCTGCAGGTTCCTCAACCTTTAACTTATCATTATCATCATCATAATCATCATCATCAACAGTTTCCAACCTGTGGCCGGGTCAGTTTCGTAAAATGTCTTCATCTTCCTCTACCCTCCTACCATTATTCCTCTTTTAATTGCTTCCTTTCTTCTCCTCTCACTTTAACACTTTCTGTTATCTGCCAACCCAACCCGTAACTAAACTTATAAAACTTTATAAACACATATAATTTTTTTCTTCAATAAATGGTTTAGTTACCTTGATCGGTAGACACACTAACTGTCAAGCTCATGTATTTGGTTTTACATAACCTAAAAGATTAGGGTTTGAATCCCTGACGGGTATACCAAAGGTGTTTTTTTCCTAAAATTGTTTTCCCACTCTCTCTCTCGTCCCAAAAACGGATATATTTTCTTAAAAATTCTCTCTTCTTTGGTTTAAACACACTAGGGTAGTTAAAATGTGTTTATTCCGGAAGGGTGGTGATTTGTGTTAAAATGTCAAACACTAGAGCAGTCCACACAACATTACCATCACTATCCCCTTCAAATTTGGAGCTGAGCATGTCAAAGAAAATATTTAGCTACTTTTTTTTTAACTTTCTAAGTCTAAAAGGGATAATTAGCTAAAACTTTCTTAACAACTTGCCAAAAAAATAATCACTTGATATTTATTAAAGTTTTCTAATGAAAAAATTGCAATTCCCCCAGAAATACAAGATGTTCAAGAAATGATATGTTCATAGAACGAGTTTTAATACTCATTAATTTATTTTATACAATATATTAACGGTTATTTAACGTGCACTTTCTTAACCAAATAATGTTTACGCTCTTAATCTAACCAAATATGTAAAAGAGGCTATTCTGATAATACATAAGATTAAGTTGGGATAATTAACTAATAAACATAAAAAATACAAGTTTTTAATCTTAATTTTTTACACCAAATCTTACTTCAGGTCTGCTATATTCGAATTTTTACTGCACTGATGCTGATTTAAAAAAGATATAATTTTAAGTAATTGTACCTAAATTTCCACTAAGAAAAATTGGGAAATTATCAGGAAAAAATCAACTCAGTTGGGATTCACACATTGTACTGCCCTTCTCCAGAAAGCTATACGAACCCGACGATTAGTCTGCGTCCTCGTCAATGTGGGTTTAAATTACATACACCAAAAAACTTAAACTATACTAATAATATCCCCCCCCCCACCCCCCTTATTGTAATTTTCTTGTTTTCGTGAAATCCGTCTTCTTCAATTCGTTTTCTCCATAAAACTCTAGATGTCCATCTTTATTCTCCAAAACGCCGGAGGTTTATAAAATATCCATGAGTTTCAGCCCCTGGAACAAACCTCGGGTCTTCAGGGGCCTGTATTTCCCCCTCTCCCTCACCTACACCCTCCATTCTCCCCGATGAACAACTCCGGTTTAATCCGGTTTTACGAACTATGTTTGGCGGCACAGTACATTCGAGGGACCGCTAAAAATCTGGTTTAAGATTTCCGCTTGAATAGCTTTCTACCGCTTCCGACTTGAATTGCTCGTGTTATTATTCCCTTCTTTCTCTTTTGATTCGTTTGAGTGACGTGTAAAAATGGCTTATGACTCTTTATTCTGGGACTAAGCTAAAGGTCAGCGGTATATTATAAAGGTATCCTAAATTTTATATGAATCAAAGATAATAGTTAAAATATTTGTGTATGAACTTTTTTCTAGTGGTAAATAAATACTCTCCAAAGGAAGACAATTTTAAAACGTCAACAATTATGAACCATGCAAAATTCTTAATAAATAACATAAAGGTGGGAAACAAAAGAGAATGTTATTTTTAAATTTGCCATCTAAAAAGATTATTAATTTTTTTTTTAACTTAAGTCAAACATTGTTATCGTACACATATGTAAAGATATCTAAATATAATCTTTCTAATCCCTAAAATCACTAGCGTAATAATTAGTACATAAGCGTGATAATCCGAATGGGTAGAAAGATGCGGTGCTAAAAATAAAATAAAATGACACAACGAATTGGCGTAGAACCTGGATAATTCGGTCAGTAGAGTGATAGGCGTGTAAAACCGTACTACTAGGTTTTAAATCCCTGTCCGGGTGTCCTTATTTTATGTTTTCATAATCAATCCATAATAATCTCATAAATGAAAAGAAGTATTTATTTAAAAGCTGACACATTTTAAATTAATCTATGTAAAAAAAAAATCATACATCAGGTTATTAATAATTGTAAAAATCAAGACTTTTTTTAGCACCATGTCTTACTACCCATTGAAGATAAACGTCTATGTAGGCCTACTTAACACAATAATATATTAGGGATGAGAAAGGTTGAATTTAAAGGAAGTATACCCACATTTACGAGAAATTAGAGTGGAAAACCATATTTGGAAAAATAACACTCATAACACATCACCGGGATTTGAGCCCCAATCTACCCGTAATAAGAAGTATAATCTATTGCGAGAGTGATGCCTTAAACCATGCGGCCACCGAATAAGATAAAATTATAGCTAAACATGGTAACTTTATATCATTTATTTTTTATCAGTAGACTGTTGCAGTTATTGGCGCAGGTTTTCACTCTAAAATATATTCGAAACTTTATATTGGGCTTTACAAGTTCTATAAAATGAGCCTTCAGTTGATTTCCTAGCTAAAAGTTTACTCGTCAAAAGTTGTAAACTTTCAAGAGCTTTTGATATTTCTGTTTTGAACTTTTAGAAAAACTTTTCTAGCTCAGTTCTAACAATCTGATGAGGATGGATAATGTTATGGAACTTTTTTTGTGGTTACCACGTCGCTAATCGTTTAGGATAACCGAATATTTACGCTATTATCTCAGGAATGCGAGCAGTAAAATTTAGATGAAATCTCCCCAAATTTTTGTGAAGAGAAATTGTTTAAGGGGAAAAAAAAAACCATGGACGGGAATCGAACCTCAATCTTCCCATAATCGCCAGTCCATTTTTTTTAAATTTTTTTAGCACTTCATCTTACTAACCTTTCGGGTTGTATACTGATTACGCTAGTAGTTTCAGAGATTAGGAAGGTTATATTTGGAGGAATGGTATCAGAATTTGCGTGGAGGGATAGTGTAAAACTATTTTTCGAAAAACCACTCTCAGTACACCCGACCTGAAATTCGGACCTTTATCTCCCAGTGTTCGGCAGTCTAGTCTACTGCAAGAGTAGCGCCTTGATCCATGTGGCCACCGAAGTAGGTTTAATTCTATTGAGCCAGTTATAGCTTAGAATCCTATAATCATTCAACCATCAGCATGTCTCACTTCATATCCGGGCTATACGCAATTAATTTACCGGTAATTACTCTTATGAAATAGGGACGAGTATGGTAGAATTTAGAGAAGATATACCTGCATTTGCGTGAAGGACGAGTGAGAAAGCCTTTAGAAAAAAAATTACCATCTTGCTACCGACAAATCAGAATATAATAACACAACATTTTTTCGGCGTGTTCGCCACCAAAGCCAGTTTTTAGTCATTAAAATGTTATCAAGAGCGATGATATATTTCCGTTTAAGAAATATTTTAAGATAAAAGGAACCCGTAAGAAAAATAAGTAATAATAATTTTTATGAATCATCAATATGTTAGTGGAGTTACCTTTACTTGGATATTTGGAGGAATAATTCCTTCGTCAACTGAGCTGTTTATTAATTTCTTCAGCAGTTGTTTGTTCCCTCTTACAGTTTACTCGCTTGTGCGAGTACGAAGGTCTATTAGAAGAAGGGTTGTTTACAGAAGGGGTTGGTTGTTATTTTATATAAGTATGACGTCACTCGTCAGAGAGGAAGGTCTGTCAGGTGTTCTCAGCGGGGTGATGTGGTTTTAATTGCTTATCCTCACTCCCCACTTTTCGTTTCCACCAAGTTTCCTATTTCTCTCTTTCGCTTCTATACACTTTGAGGGTGGGGAGGGTCTTTATCTAGTCCAGGAAGGGGCAGAGTATTTTAGGATTTAGGTTGTTGGGGGGCGGGGAGGAGAGCAGGGTGAATGACTGTAGCGCTGTCATGGTGATTTGAAGAACCACCACAGAGTGCTACTGACAGGACGTTAAAGCTCTCACAATATGTAATCGCCCACTCAACGGCGTAAAAGTGTTGACGTAGATAGATATTCTCTTTTACCTGAACTGGCAAGCGAAAAAACCCCCAAAAAAACAAACAATCTATTTATGATAATAGTTGTATTGATTTTTAAAATCGTTAGAATATTTAAATATTATTTCGAGTTTAATATTTTTGGTGGTGTTGATTTACAGTAGATTGGCTGGCAGTTCGTTCTAAACTAACTGTGGAGTCAACAAACATAATAGGATAGTTGTTTGTAGAGAACGAATTAAGAAGTTTTTTGTGTTCTAATTTGTGTACCACGTCTTACCACCCTTCTAATTTATTTACGTATTCACACTAATTATGTAGAGTAGAATGAGAATAAAATGTAACTATAACTTCATGGAGATGAAACTGAAAATGATTTATAAATAAACCAACCCAGTGCACCTAGATGAGATTCCAACCCCTATCTGGAGAGAAGATAATAGCGCCTCCACCCATGTGCTCAGTAATAAAGCTAATATTAGCTTGGAAATAGTAATATAAAATGTCAATATAACAATTAGAATAAAATAAAATGTAGACAATCACGCATAAAATGGTTAACTAGTTTCATATCTGTACTATATCTTACCATATATAACCAAAGATTGGGATCATATATTTTAACGTCACTTTATTTATAGTGTTATACTATACTTACGTGTTCTGTCAATTTTTAAAATCCGTCTCAAGCTAATATGTTTGTTTTCCTCTGTGTACTTCATCTTACCCTTCTTTATTTGGGTTTTCGCGTGGTTTGCATATTTACAATAATGGGGAAAAGAGAAGTAAGACTTACTTACTTACTTAATTACTTTGTGGCACCAGGAAATCGAGATTCCATTGCCGCAATTACAAAAGTACGCCACCTGTCCCTATCTTGAGCTAGTTCTATCCAGTCCAACTCATTACATCCTATCCCTATCTTGAGCTAGTTATATCCAGTCCCCCTCATTACATCCTATCCCTATCTTGAGCTAGTTCTATCCAGTCTACCTAATTGCATCCTATCCCTATCTTGAGCTAGTTATACCTGCAGTTCATCCTCATTAAATCCTATCTCTATCTTGAGCTTGTTATATCCAGTCCACCTCATTACATCCTATCCCTATCTTGAGCTAGTTATATCCGCAGTCTCCCTCATTACATGCTATCCCTATCTTGAGCTAGTTCTATCCAGTCCACATCATTAAATCCTATCCCTATCTTGAGCTAGTTCTATTCAATCCACCTGATTACACCAGATATATATCTTGAGCTAGTTCTATCCAGTCCACTTCATTACACTCTTATCTTTTTAAGGTTAATTCTAATGTTATCCTCTGATCTGCTTCTAGACCTCCTCAATATTCTCTTCCCATTGGGTTTGCCAGTCAGTACCCTGAACAAGGTTCTAGAATCTACCATTCTCGCTGCATGTCCTTACCACCGTAATCTACGATACTTGAATACCCTAATAACATATTGTTATGAGTAAAGGGTATATAACTCATCGTTATGTAACCTCTTCCACTCCTCAGTAGAATCATCTCCATTTGGACCAAACATCTTCCTAAGTACCTTGTTTTCGAACACCCTAAATGTATTTCCATATTATAAGATAAGATACCACGTTTCACAACCATATAGAGGAACCAGTAAAGTTATTGTAAGGTTTTGTTTAAAGTAAATGCACCCTCATTCGCGTAGGGTGAAGGAGAGTGATAAATTGAGAAAACACTACCCTTTGTACACCCGACTGGAATTCGAACTCCCGAACTCCTTGTTATAAGGGATCCATTCTTTGTCGAGAGTGATGCGTGGTTATACCATTCAACCATTGATGGGAAGTTTAATCAAATTAAATGTGAAATTAAACTCATCTTGATTTAGCTGTATTGTATTTATTATATTTCCTAACAATTTCTCTGGATGGAGTTTATTTCCGATGCTAACAGACGTTTCCTAAATCCCATTTAGTTGGGCTAACTACAGATTTAGTATAACTTTGCTAACGTTGTAAACGTCTAGATGGAAAACATTTGGGTAAAGTGTAAGCCGAATCTAAGTCCTATAAGCTGCTGTAAATTTACTAGGAATTACGTTTCGCAGTGGAATCCAGGCACTGTTACAAATATGATTTGCTTATTTAGTCCTTAGTCATCGAAATATAATTCCTGTACGACAAATCCTCTACAGAAAGTTTTTTTTTTCCCGACAGTTCTTAGCTTTACTTTGTTGAATTTGTACATGTGTTCTGTGACATTCACTTTTGATATATGATATCAATTTTGACGGCCTTAAGATAAATGTGGTCCAATTTACATCTATTTTGTATGTTTTTTAAAATATTATTCATGCGGCTCTCCTAATAATAAAGGGGCCTCATACAGTCAATATTTTGCGATATATAAATGGCTTTTTAGAAAATATAAACATATTTGTGTGCTTCTAAAATATATAGCATATTAATATTTATTGGTATTATGTTATAGGTATATTTATTAAAAGTTATAGTTGAATACCACCTAATTTGACTTATGGATACATTACAGTAAATTTATTAACCTTTCTAAGTTAACCTTAGATAAATTTCTCGCCTCAGGACCTCATATTTTTGGGTTCAAACCCTACCGGGGTTGATTGATTTTCCTTGCACAACTTCCTTCTTAGGCGAAGTAAATCCATCAGTCCCATGTGGATTGTGGTATGTAAAAGAACCTTGGAAGGTATGTGAAAATACTTTTTACGGCAAAATTGGTAGGCCCTTTCGGTCTCGCTTGTAGAAATTCTCGTGTGCTGATATAGTCAGTTGGTTTAGAAAATGTTCATTAAATATCTTAAATAATATAAACTTTTCTAACTGCTATGCAGATAAGACTCTTCCTATGAAAATTTGACTATAGAATATTCCATTTCCATCCAACTGTGTTAAATTCTCGTTTAGATACTCAGTATTTGAAAGTTCCGTACTTCGTAAGAAGAGATCGATTTCACAGCAATACCCGTTTCGGTGGTCGCATGGTCTCACGCGCTACTCTCTCGGTAGACTAGACTGCCAATGGTGGGGAGATCAACGATTGAATCTCAGTTGGGTGTACTGAGGTTGGTTTTTACAAAATGGTTTCCCACTATCCCTCCACGCAAATATAGTTACACTTCCTTGATATATAACCTTCCTAATCCTGTAATTTAGTATACAGGCGTATAACCCAAACGGGTATTAAGACGCGGTGCTGCTGTTGGGGGTCCGGGGTTCAATCCCCAGTCCCGACACAGATTTAGCTGATAGCCAAACCCTTCCTTCACCTCTGACAAGATGTGTATTAATCACAACTTGTGAATGTGAGGAATGCCAGGCCTCC
>CABFWB010000937.1:0-37393 GCA_902151455.1 Timema bartmani
TGTGATTTTCTCTTCTCTATCTCACGTAGTTTTTTTTCGATTTGATATAAGAAACAATTATTTATTATATTATGCTTCTTGTATGACGTGGTATATTTATCTATTATTATGGTACATTACTTTTTTAAAGCGGTTGACTAAGAAATTTTTTTCTTTTTAATAAAGTTTTATTATATAAAATAAAGTATAAGATATCCCAGTGGTCGAGTGATTAGCAAAACTAACTACAAAGTTCATCGACCAAATTCCATTTTTAGTAACCTGTAAATTTGTCCATTTATCTGTACACACAATACGTAAACATTTTATATTTTGCAAATCTCAGCAAAAAGTCCCAAATCTTTTTGTAGACAAATCATCTATTATCAATATAAATCCATATTAAATTTCCTAGGGGCAATCTGTTTTTTATTGATATGAACAATTTACATTTTTATTTTGATTATATTTTGTAGGTGTTTTAAAGTCATTTCAAGGATATGGTTTTTTATTTTGAAATTTTAGCTGCCAATAATTAATTAAAATATAATGTTTTCATTCAAACTAGAAATTCAATTAATAAAATTTGGAGATGATAAATTTGGTGCTACTTTTTTTCCCCGCAAAATATACTTATACCAAAAATGTTTTTCAAGTGGTTTTATTTCTCTCTCATAATTTTTTTTTAGTTTGTTGATAAATCTCATTTCTAGTCAAGTTATCATATTTTACATAAAAAAATAGGTTTTGTATGGGCTTATATTAAAAAAAAAAGGGAACAGGATGTTAACATTTTGTTTTCCAAGAATGTTTCACTATTGATTTTTGGCATCTACATAACAAACGATCATAAACAAAGTTGGTGATTTTACAGCCTGCTACCGTTATTTCTTCTATATTCTCCACCTAGGACACAAGCTTTAGGCTACTATCCAAGCCTCTTAAAGCAGTTTCTGAAAATGTAAAAGTAAGCGTAGTTCATAATAACAAAATATCCGGAGTCTACCAAGTTTGTAATATCATCTTATTTTACTTTTTTATGATCTTAGATCAAAGTCGTTTTCCTAGCGACCGCTTCGGCGGTTGAATGATCTAAGATGTCACTCTAGCAATATATTAGATTGCTGATGACGGGAAGATCAGGCGTTGAATCCCGTTCGGGTGCACTGAGGGTGGTTTTCCCTCAATTGTTTTCACTAGCCATTCACGCAAATGTGGGTGCACTTCCTCTTAACTAAACTTTTCTCATACCCTAACACATTAACCTAATAAAATGGTACTACTGTTCAAATTTTCCGTTGTCTTAAAATGCCAGTTTATACTCACACAAATATGGCAAATGGGAGTATCGTTATGGTTTGCAAAGCTTCCAATTTGTATTCGACTCACATATTAGGTTTAAAAAATACCCACATAGGCAGTCAATCAAACTCTAGCTTGCCTTGTCAGGTTTATCGGTAGTGGAAAGGTTCGGGTATGAATCCTAACTGGTTGTATTGATCATGGGTTTCACTTAATGGTTTTCCATTCTCCCTCCACACAATTACTGGTATATTTCCAAACCTATATTCCTTACCCCTGCTTCATTAGTGTAATTAAATTCGGATACATCCCGGATGGGTAGTATTAGGTTGTTACAGAATTAAAAATGACAAAAAATTCATAAAAAATCTACTAGTGGGCAAATGAAATGTGTATTTAAAGCACATAACACAAAAGGGCTAACTATACCAGTAAATTGGAAGCTATAGTGTGTTACTCCACCTAGCTCAAACTTTGCAATCAATAGAATATCTCAGATTATATCGTAATTTGCATAGCTACTTACTTTTTTATCAAAAATAATTTTAAAAAACGACAAATGATTTTATATTAAAATAATTAGCTCATACAGCCATTTACATTTTTTTTAATTAATATATAATGACAAATGAATTTTACATTAAAATTATTTTCGTGGTCTGGAAGTTATGCAAATATTGTTATCAAGACAGTTTTGAGCCTTGTGAACGATACACCGTTAAGTGAACAAAGCAAACGAAAACACATTTCATGAACTGTGAAGAACAAAATAATTATAGCCTAAATAATTAATTTAACTATTTCCAAAGCTCCCTCCATTTGAAAGTGTTGAAAGTGTAAAGCCAGGAAGACATGACATTCATCTTGAAACACGTAGAAGGAAAATCTCTTACAGCAAGTAAACAACTTATAGAGCGTTCCACTATAAGATTGCGGTACAGGACTCATGAAGCGCGTAGTTACCAAATATTATCCATACAAGCAAGACATGTTGAATGATTTCACATTCGAGACTCATCAAATGAACTGAGTGTGTATTGTGCTGGCTGTTATACAAAGTGTAAAAATTTTAAAATACTTTTGAAATTTGATTTATGTCATTGATATTCAAATGATTGCTCATTACAAATATGTATTATAGTTTTAAGCTCTCGTTGAAACAGCACAGTACAATTTGTAAATAGTTTGACAAATTAACAGTGTTAACTTGGAATTAATGATAAATTAAGAGTAAAATTAATAGTACATATGCAATAAATAGGAAATAAAATATAATATTATTATGAAAAAAACAATCTCAGGAATGGTGGACTCGTTTAGTAAGTTTCAAACAGTTGTGCTTTGCCTTCCCAGGAATACATCAGTTCACATTTCAGACTGTTATCTGTTAGAAGTGGGATTCATATGTGCTAAGCTGATTCGGATATATTTATGTTTATTGCTGTAAGTCTTAGATCTGCAGTATTATTTGTGCTATCAACAACCTCCAGTGAATTATTTTCTTTAATCGGGGTGTATAGAGTAACCTTTCAAAAACAGGTTCTAAGGAAGATATTATTTGGTCCAAAAAGGGATGAGACTATTTGGGAGTGGATGAGGTTACATAAGGATGATCTGTAGTCATCTGTACTCACGTGTACTTACCATGAGGCATTGTTAGGATAATTAAGTCTTGTTGATTATGGTTGGCAGGACATGCAGTGCAAATGGTAGATTCTAGAACCATGTCCAGAGTATTGTATGATAAACCCAATGGGAACCATTGAGAAGACCTAGACGTAGATGGTAGTGTAGTATTGAACTTCAAATTTCTAATACAATAGAGTAAGTAAGTATATAAAAAGTAACCTTTCTGGATATTCTGATTGTATCAGCACAATACTTACTGTGGAATCACACACTTACTGAAAAATAAGAGCAGGATAGAAAAGTAATCAAGGAATGAGCTCCAACCCAATCCTAAGATTTCGGCCTCATCGGCGTTGTCCGTTATACGTGACTTGAAACAACTTCAGATTTCCTTTTTTGATTTACCTTATAATACTGGAAGAAACAATTAAATGCCAATACCAACCGATTCATTCAGTTTGCATATCTCAACATAGCAGATTATAGTTTATAGGCCCATCGACACAGTGAGGTCATTAGGGCAACATAGCAGAAAACATGCAGACAGCTGTATTACTGATGTGAAATGATTTGTTATAACTCTTTAAATAGAAATCGAGTGGGTCGTTCTTGTTCTGTGTTAATTTGTTTCACGACACAAGGCAATAATTTGAAAACATCCATTGTGATAAGGGGTGTATTAATATAAATTGAAATATCTTAGTAGCGGACACGCTCCATGATCAAAAGACGTTACGAAGAGGTGTCCGTTATTTGGAAAAATGTACTTCTTTAAATCATACTTCTTGAACACAATTTAATATATATGACCCTTTTCCTTTTGAATACTAACCATACAACAATATATTGCACTCTGCAGTATTGTATGCAGGATAGTTATGACTAATGATTAAATATTGTAAGTAGCTTACTTTAACAATAAGCAAATAGCAAATTAAATCAAATGTGAACAGGCCTTGTGTACTGTATGTGCGCACCAGCTCCCAAAACTACTAAAACTACCCCACTGTTGGCTCGGAAGGGATGGGAGCTACGACCTTGAAGTGCGATAAATATTACTACTTAGGCTATTAGGGGGAAGGGAGGAATGCTCACACTTCACGTGAGACGGTGGCATTTTTGAAATTCCTACAGTCAAATACTAAAAATTATTCTTTTTTCTTTTCGATTTTTATCCGCTGTTTAGAGAATGGTATTCATAAAGATGCGTCTTTAGAAGTGTCAATTTCCGTTAATGAGAAAGTCTGTTATTGGGTGGTTGTTTCATCATAAGAGCCAATTTCTTTTTAGCACCATGTCTTACTATCCATTCAGGTTATATATACGCTTATGTACAAATTACGCTAAAGGTTTTAGGGACTAGGAAAGTTATATTTATAGGAAGTGTACCCACATTTGCATGGAGAGAGAAAGTGGAAGTCCAATTTGGAAAAAATACCCTCAATACACTCGACCGAGATTTGAACTTGGATCGTCATGTCATCGGCAGTCTAGTCTACTGCGAGTGTAGCACGTTAAGCTATGCGGCCACAAAAGCGTGTCATATTGATTTGCCTTAAAAATTAAAACTGCCCGTTATAAAGAAGAATCTGATATTAAATTAAATTAAAATAAATCATTATTATAGTATCATCGAGACACTACTTTAATTGTATCTCCAACATTTAATGAAAGTATTATATTTGCTTGTAAAGACTACTATTTATTTTTAAATTGTTCAGGTATAGTGTTAAATATTTGTCGCCGAGGATTATTAAACAAGCGTCAATACTCTTGAGTATTACTTTGTAGTAGGTATCAGAAGGATTCCAAAGAACAGGAATATTTTCTTCGACGTTGATAAATTATAATATTGTGTCAATTGTCCACTCCATTTGAAGGCAAGCACGCACTCAGAAAGGATACAAAATTAAATATAACGTCTACATCTGCAGTGCATGGTTGAACTAGGACGAACACTGTTTATTTGAAGTACCGAAAAGCTGGTGATTGCATCCACCGGTGTTCAATGTTGTCTGTCCGTGCTCGTTTGAGATTGTTGTTGCGTCCACACTCATTCGTTTGTGCTCGTTCATTGCTCGTGTTCGTTCGTAGGGTGTGTAGTCCTACGCGGCTTTACATGCCACAGTTGACATGAGACCAACGGCTTTACCTTCCCTCCAAAGAAAGTGTGCTACGGATTTTTATCGTTCAAGAAAAATAATTCGACCCTAGCTTGGTTTGAATTCACGAACATCGGGTCCTGATTCGAGCAATCTACCTCAAGACCACCAAGGTAAACTTAATAATAATGATCTTCTTTCACTTTGGAAATTAGACTTATGACGTGATTTATTTGGAAACTCATGGAACCGAGATATATTTTCATATTTTACTAAAACTAAACAATTTTAAATTGGGTTTGATCACTAATATTAGTTTTACTTGATGTATCAGTGAATGGTATTAAGTAATAAATTATTATTTAACTATGGCAATTTTATTCTTCAAGTTACAAAATGACAACTAATCTCAGTAGAGAAAGGTCAGCACAAAAGGCTATTCCAATGGGCAAGAAAGAGATGACAAGTGTACATACGCTTGCACTGCAATGCAAGAGTGGAACGCTCTATAGATGATTATTTATTCTCTCTTTCACTCTCTTTCTACATCTCCCCTCTCTTCCTTCCTTCTTATTGCTATCTCGTGTTGCTTGTCTTTCTCAACAAGACGCAACAACTGATTTGCTTAACAAAGGAAACAATTTGAGTGTTGGTGTTTAGCGCTGTGGCAGATGATAGAATGATGAAGAGAAGGACAAGCTACCAACAAGCTATGTAGCAGGATGCCACTGATAACTTGACAACCAGAGTATTCTCTTACAACAGTGGCGCACCTAGACCTTTAATTTGGTGGGGAGGGTGTGATATAGATTGTTCTACATAGGCGTGCTTTCATACTTTTATTAGGTGTAGCGGGATACCTTTTGAATATCAATTTGAATGCATGGTTTTAAAATCTAGCTTATGTATTCGACACATCTTAAGGAGATAGAATAACTGAGCAGAATTTTTTCTCAGCACGTCCTACTACCTGCTCACTGCTCAGAATATACACGTATGTATTAATTACGCTAATGATTTACGGATGAGGAAGGTCCAATTTAAAGGAAGTGTTTTCACATTGGCGTGGAGTAGGAGAATATAAGACCATTTAGAGAAAACCACCCTGAGTACACTTTGCCAGGATTCAAAACCCGATTTCCCTGTCAACGGTAGCATGGTCTATTATAAGAGTCACGCCTTTGAAAGCATATATTCATGAAAGACAGAAACCAAGTTGGTTATAACGCCACTGGAAGGAGCTTTCCGTCAGAGGAAAAAGGGAAGGAGGAAATTACAAATACCAATACAGTTTATACTGTTGAACCCCCCCCCCTCCCCAATATTAACATCATTCGATTCATAACTATCCATTCCATGCTTCTATACCATTTACCTTTCGTTTTCTGGGCATTTGGGTCTGTAATATAAAATAGTTTTGTGTTCATTTCAGTAAATACCAAACTCGTGTGTAGTTAAGGTTATGCCAATATTAAACCTAAGCACAGCATCTTATTGACAATATCACTGGCACCTAGTCAGACCCCTTAAATGTTTTATAATAGAGTTGTTTGGTTTTACTTACTCGAACTGGTGGGTTCGTGGCTTAGATGTAAATTCATTTAGTCTAGTTTACTGTTGGTGGAAATATTGGGGTTCAAACTCGATCTAAGTGTATAGTGGGTACTTTGATCTTAAATGGTTTCCCACCGTCTTTCCACACAAATACGGGTACATTGCCTCTTGTTTTATCTTTCTCATACCTACTATATTAGCGTAATTAATATGAATGCGTGTAGCCCAAGCGGTTAGTGAGATGTAATGGAATAATGTAGTTGACAGCTGGCAGAATATCTTTATTACAAACGTTGGTTGAAGCTCACTAATGTTAACATCTGTTTAAATATTTATTATTTTCTTATTAATACAATGTTTAAAAACAAAAGTGTTAATAAACGCTTCTAATTATACTTCACTAAGAAATGCTGTATAATTGAATTTTCGTAACTTATTCAAAGAACACAACATATTAATAAACTATTATGTTTTTTGTTTAGAGGTTATATTCACTATCATCTTATACCTGGGGGCTGTTTCATAAAGCTACAGGTATACGGTTTACATGAGACTTCACTTGTAGATGGAAAAATCTGATAAAATTATGTTTCAAAAAGCTGCAAGTAAGGACTTGTAATTACTAGGGTAATTTGACAATTTACAACTTTTTTTTTTACAAGAACTCTTATAATTTAGTTTCAATAAACTACTTGTAGATTACAAGAACTTATAAATCAATGAGTATTTCCTACAAGTTTAGACTAATAGGTAAAATAAATTACAAATGCAATTTTAATGGGTTATTTGTAGTTAAATAGTTTAGGATACTACTTTAATGAACAAATTATCTGTTTAAACATTTTAAGTAACATGTATATTGTGTTTATCGACGTATTATGAGTTTGTAGACAGGTGAGTATTGGGGTTAGGAGACGATACAACTACTGTGGTAAAGAGACAAACAATTATGAACTGTTTCTTTTGAGTTCATTGAAAACTGAGAAATTATTACTAGATATAGGTAATTATAACCGTACTAAATAAATCAGCACCTACCTTGGTTCAGGAAAAAATAGATTGCACAGCGCTCTACAGTATTATTGAGCTTCAAAAACTAAGAAGATTAATATAGTGAACGTGATTCCATAATTTTATTTTATTTCTGAACTATAATTTCGGAAGCTCATTACAAAGTGAGCTATGTTCTTTACATACATACTATATACAAACATACATACGTACATACATACATACATACATACATACATACATACATACATACATACATACATACATACATACATACATAACATACACCATTAGATTTTAATTAATATAGAAATCATGTATCTTTTAACATAGTTACCCTTTGTTTTCTATCTAAAGTGATCACCATGAAATAATATCAACTTCAAATACGATTATAACTTAAAGGAGATATTTCAATCGAAATACAAATATAAATATTGGGACCGTAGTAAGGATAAGTTTAGGACACAATTTTTCTTATTTTGATGCACTTGTCATTTATTGAAGGGAGAGAATGATAGTGATAATGATAGTTATACTAAAAGTTATATCAGATGTCTTCTGATAATAAAATTGCTGTTTGAAAAGATTTATTTGAGAAAATAGAGAGTTGTTTCTTGAATATTAATCATATAATAATATCAGTAGCTTGAACAATGGCTCAATCTTCACCAGTGGGCACAACGTCATGTTCATCTAGTCTAGTCTGCCGGATACGGAAGGCTGGGATTAGAATCATGGTTAGGTGTACATAATGCATTTATGGTATATAACTCTCCCACAAGCCAATTGAAGGTACATTTCCTCTACACTTTAACATCCTCAGCCTGACTCCATTAGTTAAAATAAAGGTGCATAGCTCAAACGAATAGTAAGACGCAGAGTAAATAAAAAAAACCAACAATTGCGTGCAAACATTAATCAGTGAGAATATTTGTCTATGTTTTTTTCAAAATAAACAATATCATTTTATCAGAAGCTTGTGAAATTGATCCTATATAATGATTGGCCGTTGATGTATAGTATGATTTTGTCATCAATGGCATTAGAAACGCTGACTCATCTTATGAAACTTCAGAAATAACCACATTTATATAAAAATTTAATCTTCATTTGATCTGAAAATCCAGATAAATTCACGATATATCAAATATCCCAGCCATTTTGACTTAGGAGGGCTTTATTCTGCCAATAGTACAATTAAATCTTCCCAAATTAACACACTGAGTCCAAGATAGCTTCATTATCTGATAGCTCGTGATATTAATTGATCTCTCATATGTAGCTGATGATTTCCGAATTTCCATCACAGACTCTGTCTTAAAATAAGAGTGAAGAATGACCCTGCACACTGGATGACTCATGGATAGCTCAGAAGCTAGAGTATTGGCGTACCAACTCAAAATTCCGGGATTGATTCCCGTTTCCAGGTGTAATTTTTCCATTCAAAATATATTATATTTAGATGCGGCTATAATCGTAACTAGCAAACATAATAGCTTTGCTAGTTAATCCATACAAGTTTTGAAGTAATATTTTAATTGTAATAGTAGATTCTCTCATGCTTCAAGAGATACTTCTAATATCCCTTCAGTCATTTATATCGAGCCACCAGGATTGCCATCTTTCCTAAGTACTGTTAACAAATAGACCAACCAAATTATATGATACGATTTAACCGTTCTAGGAAATAATTATTTATTTAAGTTACTCACATAGATAAACGTAAGTACTGACAAAAGAAAGTTATAAAATAATGTAAAATTTAGTCTACTTTGAAAGCTATTTACAAATGTATTTTTTATGTATGAAAAGAGAAGACCTATTTTTAATTTATGTCTACCGCAGACATAATTACTTTAAACTCTTTGTGTCGACAAGGGGGAAAAAAGATTATCGAAGTTCCGCTTGAAGAAAAGAAAACAATTTCGTTGCTCTTCAGTTGAGCTCAAAGTGTTTTATCAACATTATCAAAAATCGATGCAAATGGCTTGTCTTTCTTTTGGAATGGATGATAGCAAAACAATATAATTTTATACATCGATGCATATACATAAATATCTGGCATAGATTCAAGTTTTGTTTGCGTTTAAAGTTTTTATTCCATTTCGTTGTTGAAAGCTGTAAAAAAAGATGTTAGAAAGAACAAAGTATAAAAGAGATCTCAGACAAAAACACACAATTCAATGCATAATAATCCTTAATGTTTTATTGGAACACCACTGAATATTCCAGGATATGTTATATCAGTAAACGTAATTTCGTCTGAAATCTATGCTTTTAAAGTTTAAATAGATTTACATTTTAGCCCTAAATTATTTGGATGATTAATTATAATAGAAAAGCTTTGTAGAGTTAAGGAGTTTGGGGATATGTTTAGGACGACTGTTTACATAAAAGGTACACTCCATTTACGGTGAGGGCTTACAGACTTACCTTGACGGACTCCACTATGGCCCTATCTTTTAAGCTGCATCATAACGGAAACAAGCAAGGTTACATTGCTATCTTTCAGTTTAAGCTAAGTGTACTTACATTATGATTTTTTATTGCATTTTTATAATATTTTAACAAGCTTATCTTATAAAATTATTAGTACACCAATAAATTTTATTCTAACCTAGTAAATTGATGAAAATTTTATTTTTTGAGGGGGATAAATATTTGAATGAATATTGTTTACAATTGTATTAACAACCTTTCTATAAATAAAACATACACTAGCTTAATCACACACTGAAGCAAATCTAATTATTTTTATTGTTACTTGTAGTTAATTTGAATAGCCTTTTGAACATTTTTAATTTCACGTTATCCAATTTTACATGCCCTTCAGCATATACCTACTTCACTTCTTGAACACAGATATGTATGTTTATCATAAACCAGGTTTAGTCAATTTAAGTGCATTAGTTTTTAGAATGGTTACATTTAAACCTATATACAGATATACAATTATAGATTCCTGAGGTAATGCACATAAAAGAGGTTAAAATTATTATAAAATATTAATTTTAGGTGAAATGTCATCACGGTCGAAGTGGGTTCTTATTGATTTATCATATAAGTCTAGTCTATCAAGGTAAGACTGAATAGTAAGTACATTTTTGGACATAGGACTACTTCACATTTTTATGAACTAACATAGCGTATTAAATAAGCATGTCTTAGATAATCACTCTACCTTAAAAATAGGCACTTACTGCAAGTACAAAATAACATATCTTTGCACCAAATAATACATAATTAAAATAATTACATGAGATGTTATGTCCTAGTGAATGAGTGAATAGGAATGATAGAGGCTTAATGGACACTGCTTTGATAAAAGCTGTAGATTAAAGATATTTAATATTTGTGGGTGGTCTTTTCTCCGTAGCTAAATATTAAAATTATTGGCAAGTAGAGTAAATATTAGGTGTGTAGTCCTTGAATAAATCAAGTTGATTATAGAGTGCAAGTAAAGTCTTGTTATCATAAAGGATGTGTTGACATAATCTTTAATAGTAACAGCAATGAGAATTTCAAAAAAAAAAATTCAATTTTCCTTTATTAAAGTTCTAACCAACATTCGATACCTCTAACAGGCTATCACTAAAAATACATAAACACTTATGGTTTACAAAAGATAATTATATTATGTGGTTGTATAAGTGATGACAGCCTAGGGGCTAATCTAGGTCCTCTACTCTTTAATGTGTTTATTGATGACATTGTTAAGCACATACGGTTTCCAAACTATTTACTATTTACTATTTGTTGATGATCCTAGATTTTTCAAAATCATCAATTCACTAATCAATTGTGTAGATTTACAAATCGACATAAATATCATATCAATCAATAACTCTAAAACTATTGCTATCGCTTTCACAAGGGAAATCACTCTTATTTTTTCACTTATAAACTTGATATTGATGTTATTGAAAGCTGTCTTTATATTAATGACTTAGGTTTTATATAAGGTCATAAGCTCTACTTTCAATACAATGTCGATAATATTATAGTTTCTCACTTGCTTAAACTACTAATTCTTATTCTGGAGGTTCTTGGTTCTATTTTGATGGTAAAAGATTTAATACGCAAATAGATTCCAAACAAATTCCCATAGGAAATCGGTAGGTCAAAATTACTCAGTTTTGAGAGACTCATACTGTGCTGACCTAGTTAAAAAGCTCTACTTTTGTTAAATTAAATGAAACTGATCTTGAGTATAAACATGAGGGGGAAAATGACCCAGAAACTCTACTAAGTTACAGCAGATTTATTGTTTACAAAACCATGTTTATTTCCAGATAATCTATTTTTTCTAAATGATGAAGAATGTTCTCATGTAGCATTTTCTTAAATACTTTAGAAAAAATGTTTAGTAACGAAATAGGCCTAAAAGTTACAAATATTTGTTCTGTCCCTTTTTTTTAAATATATATGCTTCAGGGTACGTTTCACTTGATAGGCTAAGATTAAAAATATCTGCTAGCCAAGGGATATAAGATACTGAAACAAACCTAAAAAATGAGCTAGGGACTCTAACTACCTCAGCACACTTGGATGAATTCAATTTTTAATAGCAAAATGAAACATCAAAGGGAGTAATGTGGCTGGGATACAAGAACACATTATTTTCAATAACAGTATAACTGGAATAGTGGAATCATGCAGTTAAATTAAATAGCTTCCATATTCATGTGATATTAAAATAATATCAATTATAATATTTCCATTAATGTCAGGATCGTATTGGGAGACTTTTCTCTTACTTAGACTAGATTATATGAGGCAATAATAGAAATAATAATCATCAGACAGAAGAGTTTATCGAAGTTAATAGCTATGGAAGAATATATTGAAGGCAAATTGCACGAGGAAGACCAAGGATAAGATAAATGAATCAGATAGCTAAAGATGTTGGCAAGGATACTTCTAAATCGGTTTAAGACTTTACTTGGAATAGGCATAAGTGAAGAGACGCAGAAAATAATTAAGGAAATTGATGACAATGCATATGTTCTCAATTATTGTAATTTGAGACTATCCTAACAGTATCACGTCTTCCTGCCAATATTAAAGTTCAGACTGGCGCAGAAAATGAATTAATTTGAAATGGTTTTGTTCCAAATAATGTAAACGTGGTTTACGTCCTCTGTATTGTGTTTGTCCTCTGTATTGTGTTTGTCCTCGAATTAATTAAAGATAAGCAGATGATATCCAGTTACCTGTCACTTTGCTTGGATTGAACCCGAATCACTGTATCCAGTAAATACACCCACCTCTAACTCAATGAGCCACAAGAGGCTGAACTCTTCTCTCCGTCTAAAGACGAGTTTATCCTGTTCTCAGAAATCCAGAGGTTTTTGTTATCCTGTTTGTTGGCGTTGGTTGGCGAGGGAGAGTAGGCAGGCATTCTCTGTAGTCAGCAGCTTGAGATGATGCATGGTCCCATGACTTGCCTTGGTAAACAACATCCCAGACACACTAATGCAGATATTTGCTACAGTAAGATCGTTCATTAGAATAATAGTTGATCATTCATCATAGCCACGTTACACTTCATGGGAAACATGGCTGCTTTGTCAAATCGGATCGGCCGTTCATGCAACTGCTGTTTTCATTATTCAATGAAACACTTTCAGAGCTCTTTATACATATAAAAATAATAGATGGACGCCATTTTGATCTAATGTTATTGTTGTAAGACCTGATATAATCAATATATCTACTTAAGTACGGTTTCATTACATGAGAGGGTTTAAGAATTGATTTAGATTTTTTAATAAGAATAGTTTCTTTAAAATCAATTTATTAAATTTAAAAACTAAGCATTAACTTGATCAAAACTGGGCTTAATAGAGCAATAATATGTCTGGTGATTTATTGGAAGGATGAAACACAAATATCTTAAAACAGGCTTTAATTTTTAAGTGTGAAAATTTTCATTCAAATAATGGAAAAAAGTATAGTTGATAGAAAAAAAATCTATGACATTGTTGATTTTAATATTATATGTGTATAATTCAGTTCAATTAATAAGCCTATGATAAGCTTTGAAAAGGTATTTTATTAAATTTCTAATTCTTAAATTCCTGGCCGAAACACATTTGAAAAACTACATTACACTATTTTTATTATTTAAAAATATTATAAATAATTAATAAAAAAAACCCACCAGAAACATTTAAGAGAAAACAAATCTCTTCATTCATAATTCATATTTATGCTTTTTTTGTAATTTCAGGAGAGTTTTCTCGGCATGAAGTTAATTTATTAATGCTAACTATTAAAAGCGCTTGAGCCATTCGTGCACTTGAATAATTTGTGTTTTTGGAATCAATCTGTATGGTAGGTATATCTATATATATATTAGCACCACGTCCTATTACCCATTCGGGTTATACCCTTATTTGCTAACTACGTTTTAGGGGTTAGGAAGGCTATATTTAGAAGAAGTATACCCGTATTTGCGTGGAAGAAGAGTGTAAAACCATTGTGGAAAATCCATCCTCAGTACACCCGACCTAGAATCGAACCTAGATCTTTCCGTCATCGGCAGTCTAGTCTACTGTGAGAGTAGCGCGTTAGACCATGCGGCCACAGCAGCGGGGTTTTCTTTTGTTTGAGGTATTTAACGTTCACCTTCTGAACCGACCGAATAAAACAGCTTGCGGCTTTTAACCTTCTAATATCCAGAACAGGCACAACGACCAGTTACCCGGTCGTTAATTCATCACTGTAAAAGGCGAAATCTACACTTACCAATGCTAGGTCTTTCATTCATTTCGAGAATCGAACTAAGGAGACTGCTCAGTGGGCAGACTTGCTTCCGATTGAGCTAAGATGTTGGACAATATTTTACTAAAACAACTTTTAGTCAAGAAATCATAAAATCAGAGCGGTAATAGTTTGTCCATGTAACGTTTTTAAAACACACTTTTATAAACCCATTATATTGAGACTAATTTAACCGTATAGAGAACCAGAATACCCCATCCATGTGCAGGAAAGCCTCAAAAATATCCAATTGGTCTTACTAGTTAGATCTTTCGTAGTAACATTGCCTTTAACAGGTTCCTTATGAAAACTTTCAAGATGGAATAGTCGTATTTTATGTTAGTGGCTCTTTACATGGCCCAGGGACTAGATAATTTAACCTCATATCCAAAAGAGCTTTATTCCACCTGAACTGAAGGCGTTTTGAAATAATTTAAGATACTTTTTAAACTATCCTCATACCTGAACTATATTTTCTTGGCTCAATGGCTTGTTATGTATAATATCAGTGTTATAAAATTATTTAGGGTTAAGCTTGTTTAAAAGTCGTGTGGAAGTCTAATGATTAAATGAGAAAATTCCCGTTAAATTTTATACTATATCCATAACTGTATTAAATGAAACGCCTATAAAATAATTTGGGTTTAAAGAAAAGTTTTGAAAATGCATTTTATAGGTGTTGATAATATCTATCAAAATCGACAGCTACAGATAACATGACTTGATGTATGAATGTATTAAAACTTATTCAGTAATACAAAATACTGTTCTTCCTACCAAAATCAGCCCATACTTTCCATAAACATGAATGATTTTTCATTTCTTGCGTAGCATATTATAGTTTCTTCTCATCAAGCCCCCCCTTTAGAAATGGAATTGGTTTTTTTTATACGGCAATGAAAGAATTCCTGTAGTGTGGTGAGGTGCATGATTACTTGTCATTTGTCACTTGTCAGAAGACAGTAGTTACGTGCTGTGTCATCTTTGCTTGCACAATCTCATATCACAACAAACAGAGGGAGTAAAACTCGTTAATTTCGGTCATACACACTTGAAAAAAGATAAATATTGGATTGAAGTAATATATTCATGGTTTAAATCTCCAGAACTAAATTATTTACAGTACATGGAAGTTATTATATTCATTTATTTTTTAAAACAAATCAAAACTCTACATTTCATATTATTAAGTTGTTTCGAATCCACCGTGGTTGGAATGAGAGCTAAAGGTCAAACTTATATAGAGTGGTTCACGGGTTATAAGGAGGTCCGGTATCGAATCCCGGTCACGTGTAATGACTCTCTCACTCCTCGCGTATGTTGGTAAACTTACTCTGGATTATATCTTACTTAATCTCTATTTAGTAGTACGGGGTGCAACATAGAAGATGGGGGGGGGTGGGGGGGGGTATTTATGCCTTATAGAGGAATGAAATCTCAATTTTTAATTACAGTAATTTAAAATGTATTAAAACATATTTTCAATAACTTGTGCTTTGGATTATTAGATTTCACAATTTGTTACAGAAATTTATAAATAAATCTTTAAAAATATATGTAAATGTAAATGTAAATGTATGTATTTACCACACCAATGTGTGTGGGTAGTACCTAACGGGTAGTAAGCTTTAGTGATGTAAATATAAGTATATATATTCACACACCTGTACTATAAATATTTTGTTTCTCCTAGATAAATAATATCGAACAAGAGTGATTTTAACAATCAACACCACTTTAACTTAATTAGCGTTGAACCTCCATTGGTGAGCACACTGACTAAACGTACAGCTTAAGTAATTTCTTCTTTTACCATTTGCATTAAGATCGGAGCCCACTTCTGTGGCTGCATGGTCTAAGGCGTTACTCTAGCAGTACACTAGACGGCTGATGAAGGGGAGATCGAGGTTCGAATCTTGGTCGGTTGAATTGAGGATGAGTTTTTCCGAAATGGTTTTCTACTCTCTCTCCACGTAAATTCAGGTACACCTCCTCTAAATATAACCTTCCTCATCCCTAAAAAAACCATTAGCGTAATTAGTGCATAAGCGTATAGCCTGAACAATTATTGAGTTCCAGTTTCCTAAATGCATTATCACATTCCCTCCACGCAAATGCTTGTACATTTACTCCAAACGTTACCTTCGGTTCCCCTTTCCCAATAGGGAAATTAAAAGTGTGGATAGCCCAGACTGGTAGTAAGACACAATCCGAAAAAAATATACTAATAATAATCTATTTTGGAACTTCATTAACTACCCGGTCACTCTTGTTGTGTTGTGAGTGGTTTTATAAAATTCCTTCCCTAGCTGAATGATGGGTCCGAGGAGGTTTGGCGGGGCCACATTTGAAGAGTGTGTGGTGGTTGCGTGATTCACCGCTTGGTGCGCGCCCTACACAATGCTGATGACGCAAGCGGATCGCCTAAATTGTATGCAGAACATATCACTTTTCCGGGGCACTTATTTACCATGCTGAAAAGCTCTCCGTCGATCGATAGGGTGAGGCAGGGATGGTAAGGGAGGGAGGGGTAGTGCTTGCTTGTATTGAGTAAACACGCAAGAAGCGGGAGGAATAGGGGGAGGTAAATTTGGCTGGCTGGAACTATAGGGGGTGAGGGAGAGATTGAGGGAGGGTGAAAGGATGAGGATGAGGGAAGTTGTTGCTGGGGCTTATCACGGCACAACTACCGAGGAGTACAATAATACCAAAAAAAAACACTAATTTGTTCGTTCGGGGAGACGGGAAATATTGGTATGTCCAGTTATTATGGAAGTGCGGGAGAAGATAGATCCACTAATTGATAAACTACAATACGTATTAGATATAAATTGTGTGACTAGAGAAAAGTGATGAAGTATATATTAGGGATGTCTCACTTAAGAAGAAAAACACATTTCTAATCTTAAAAGGTAGGATTCCGTTTCCTCGGTTCTTAGCAATATAAGTCAAAACAAATTAACTAGACTAATGAAACACACTGGCCCGATGGAATAACTGAAGGGATATTAAGTTTCCTTAGGAAGTTGTCTGTTGGTTGGGAGGGGAGAAAAAGAGAAAGGGAGAATATTAGCAATCCTGGGTGAGAAATATATACTATTATTTAAAAGCCACCAATATTATTCAATAGGCTGGTGAGTTCTTGATTTATATAATTAAATATAATTGAATATCACAATGATTGTGAATACAACCTTAAATTTTAGGACCAATTCATATTTTATTTGGTCTAAGATTTGGTATTTTACATAAAACTACTTAGTAATATTGCAGTGCTGTTTCCCTCTGAGTCTTACTATCCATCCTAGCTACACTCATTTAATTAAACTATTTAGGTATATGTTAGGAAGGTATAATTTAGAGAAAATCTACTCGCATTTGCACGGGAAAATATTAGGAAACCTTTCAGGATAAACCACAGTAACCGGGAAAATGATATTGACATGTTTAGGTGTTATGTTAAAACCTCTTCAGGTCTGAGGAAAACCGATGTAATGTGAAATATTGTATAGAGATATGTTAATAAAATTGTAAGTTTAAAAAGTTAAACTTTAAAAATGTAAATAGTCTAGAGAAGATAATATACGAAATATTAAATAAATAATCACTTAAATTAATAAACTTATAATAATTACCTTATTTTAGATGACGATGATGTATTTGAATAGATATCATCGGAAAGTTTGTGAAATTTTGAAGTTATTATTATTATTATTATTATTATTATTATTACTATTGTCATTGTTCTTATTAGCACCACGTCTTACTACCCGTTCGGGTTATACGCACTTACGCTATTGTTTAATGGTAGGCTGATTGTGAGGTGAAATGAAGGATCTAGAGTTTAACGTGAGATCCGAACCACGGTGGAGGCCTGTCATTCCTCACATTCACAAGTTGTGATTAATACACGTCTTGTCAGAGGTGAAAGAAGGGTTTGGCAATCAGATAAATCTGTGCCGGGACCGAGGATCGAACCCCGGACCCTCAGCACAGAAGTCTGACACCTTACCTCTAGACCACCAGGTCACCAATTTTTAAAGTTGACGTGATTTTTGGTTTAGTAATATTCTGTGTGCTTTGAGAGTCCTTCCTAAGGTTGGGTGCTAGTGAGCGCGAATTTAGTGCGCTAATTTTGCAGTTTTTATAACATAAACATTTTTGAACAAAATAAATCAAGTTTTTCTTCTATAGAAGCATAGAGTTTAGCTTTCTGCACGTGCTAATATCAACACTTTTTGAATATCTGTCATGAGCATGGTGGCATTTGGTGACAAACTTTTTAAATTAAGAGAAAAAGTTGTCATTAAATTCCAGGACACATCTGACAGATATTCAAGGACTGTTGAGATTATCATGTGCAGAAAACTAAACTATATGTTTCTATAGAAGAAATATTTTATTTATTTTGGCCAAAAGTGTTTATGCTGTAAAAACTTCAAAAATACTTCCCTAAACTCACGCCCACTAGCACCCCATCTTAACCTACGCATAGCAACTATATTAGATAAATAAAACATCTCGAGCTAGACGTCATAATGTTGTGCAGTTTCATGTATTCTCCTTTGTGATGGATTTGAGACCAGTTACCGTTTAAGCATGTTTTAAAAAATACAAACTTGTTTTAATCGCCACGTCTTACTACTTGTTCACGCATATTACTCTAACGGAAAAAGGATGAGGAAGGAAGCATTTCAAAGGTAATCTGCCCACGTTTGTGTGGAAGGAAACTGGGAAACCGTTTAGGGTAAAATGCCCTCAGGCAGACCCGACCAGAATTTGAACTCAGATCTCCGTCATTAGAAAGTCAGTGCAACGCGAGAGTGATGCCTGGAAACCGTTTGGCCACTGAAGCGGGTAAGCCTACAAACAAAATTGAAACTATATTGCTTTCGAACATAAAAAAAATAATCTCAGCCTAATTAAGCCATTCACAAAAGAAAATAAATGGTATGGAATTCTGCATGGACTTTCTCTCTCCATTGTTTAAAAATGGAGATATTTACTCAAAACTCGTAATATATGTGAAGCAAAATAATTTTCACTAGCAAAACCGAGCAAAATATGCGCGATACCTACGTAAAGCATTTCATGACACCTGGTTTTATATTTTATAATTTTATTTTAAAGCATTTAAGTCCTCATTTCTATATTTGAACTAATAAAAAGATCGATATTGGTTACACAAGGGTCAACACTTCGTATTAAAATTTTGACTTCCGTTTAAAATTTCCGACATTTTATTAAGGGTTGCACATCTTATTATTAAATACTTCATTTATAAATGTTGGCCAATAAAATAAGTATATATTGACTATTGAGTCTAAAATGATAGAGATAGATCAATGATGTACAAAATTTCCCTTAAGAGATTAGAGGGGGGAAAAAATCAAATTTTTGAGAGACTTACTTATGTACTTATGTCGGGAATTAGATAATTATTGCGTTAAAACTTGAGTAGTAGCTCTGTACAACTAAAGCTCACAAAATTGTATTTATAGATTTGCTAATATTTCAGAGACTATTGTTTTTATAAATATATATTTCAAATAAAAGATTTTTAATTTTTAATAGTACAACAGTTTTGCAATGATAAGTTATTTAGTATCTCAAATAATTGCGGAGATATGGGAATTCCGCTTTTGTAAAGTACCCTAAGTTAATTTTCATGGTAAAATGAAAATATCAATTTTATTTAAAATCTGAATCAACGCCTAGATACGAATTTTAATCAAAATCGTTCGATTAGATTTTTTTCACTTTTCGCCCTTAATTTTAGGGTTGGATATCCAATTCCAAAAATCCATTGGGCCGAACCTATGAAAACTCTAGATACCAAGTTTTAGCCCAATCGGTAGAATAGTTTAGGCTCTAGTTGGAGGTACAGACAGACAGACAGCAATGCAAAAACAACAACGACATTCATCAAATCTCGAGTTCGATTTCTTTGACGATCACAATATTTTCTCTAGCTCTAAGGTGACGGTAAAGTACAAGTTAAAAAAACAAAGCTTCGATACGTTTTCAATTTTGTGCGTAGCTGTGTGTCTAATTACACGTTTAATCGGAAGTGAGATGGTCTCGTAATCTTAATTTATAACCATAAAAAGTGACACCACAATAGGTAAAGTTTTGGAACTGACTCATCACTAATTTATACATACTTATTGCCTGTACTTTCTAACAGTTTCTCAATGTAATATTTGATTAAGAAAGACATAACTACTAGATACAAGATCATTAATTTAACAAACAGCTATAGGGAAGTAACCCAATTCAACAGCGATAAATATGTCCTCCTCGGAAATTGAATATGAAACATTTAGATCAATACTCAAAAGTTCTTCTGACTGAAATGTTACAAGAATGTGAAGGAAAATTTCTGAAATTATATTAAACATGTCAAAAACCATAATTTTCATAAAATCTACTATTTTCACTGGCATGCGGCTGCAATGATCATCTAGTTTAGTGTGTCTGTTTATTGGATTTTTTTTTTCCATATGCTCTACGTCTTATTATCCTCAAGGGCCAATAATATATTTAAACTAACGGGGGTGGGATGAGAAGTTTAGAGTAAAGTATTCCACATATGATTGGAACGAGAGCAGAATACTACTCACAGTACACTCTAATGGTATTCGAAAACAGATATCCTCATCGCCAGCTGATCAGACTATGCGACCATCAATGTAGTTATAGAGTATAATATATTAAATACGTTCTCATCCAAGCAACCTACTTGTACCACAACTATTGCTGAACAAGATATGTGTTCTATTCTAGTCAACCGCAAAATTAGCAAGAGATTCCCTAAGAGAAATGAAAATAAATATCATCCATAGAACGGAAAAAAGGAATACCCGTCCAAAGTATGTCGGTAAAAAAGATGAAGTGACGCCCGGAAGCGTTCAGGATAGCGGGAACCGGGCGCTATAGGGCGGGGAGGGGCAGACGGCGACGCACAATATTAAAATTTGTTGCATCCCGTCAATTGAAAAGAAAATTAATCGGGCAGAAATGCAATCTGTGGTGGGGTTGAGGGTGGATAAGGGGAGGCCGGAATCTACTTGTTTCGTTCGACAAGAAAAAGATAATCGAACGAAGTAAAGAGGAAGCGAGATAGTAAAAGTGAAATGAAAAATGAATAATCAAGTGAAAGCAAAGGAAAAGAAACGTTGAGATTGGGAGTGTTCATAAGTTTGTTAAAGAAGGGGGTGGAAAGGAGGTAAAACGAGGTTGGTGTATTGTTTTACTCCCATCTATCGTTTGTTCCTTTCCTGGAGCTATATTCCAATACAGAAACAATCAGCCGGGTTCCCGATCATATTGTAACTTCCCTGAATTCCATACAAACCTGGGACAAGAAACAATTGACTAATTTTCTTCGTATTTCAACCCTGTTCTCAAAACGTTCGGTTAGAGCAGAGGTTTTTCAAACTGGGTGGCAATACATCTCTGCTATGGGAGTTTTTTCTATGTCGTATGGCATATACGATTGGGTTTGGTCATGTAATCCAGGTTAGGTCGCCTTACGTGTAGACAATTAGTCGCTCTGGTAGCACTTAACGTTACCCAGGGTAAAATATATGAGGTTTTCTACACGCCAAGCATCATGGACTGAAGGATTTAGGTATGATAGGGTTAAGTAGCTAATTTTAGAAACTACGCAAGTTGGATAATCCACTTTATACACTCATGCCAAGAGTTTACTGTTGCTGCTTTGCCCATGTCCCACATAATTTTGTGCACCCCTTCTTGAGAAGCCAAGAATATACAACCCTCCCCCCAAAATGGTTTCCAGAGCATTCAGGACTACTTACTAGAAACTATCTTGCTATTTATTTTGACGCACCTAGGCAATATCACACTTGGACTTAAATTTACGAAAGGGAAAAGGAGGTAAGAAAAAGATAAGTTAAACCTTGGTGGCCTCTTGATTTTCTGCTGATAACTCTTATCCTCTTCCACTGACGAGTATAAACACTCACTCTTATACTTGTGCCTGGACAGCATTGACCTTCATTTTAAATAAACATTTTCTTCTTTCCTATTCTAGATAGGCTTAGGCTTTCGTGGGATTATTTTAATCAACATTCTGACAGGTAGATTCCTTATGGCCATTTTCATGAATAAACCAATTAGCTTTAGTTGTGCTAATCTAAAACATACATTTGCAAAATCACAACTACAAGATCAAAAATTAATGTTATTAAAGTATAAGATTGTTTTAGTAATTATTTATGAATGTATGGTTTTTGTTTGAATATTAACTTATATACTTAAAACCCTCTGAACAAAGGCAGGTGTACTAGGAATAATTTCCCACATGTGATATATCGCCAGCAGGGTTATTATGACCATTCGACGCTAAGTTATTTGCTACTGCTAGTAGCTTCACTTTCGAGGAAAAGATAGCGTTTGGGTTATTATGACCACCACACTTTGTATCGTTCGCTAGTTCTAGCTTCGACTTTGCGTCTAGTGTCAACGCACAGAATAAAATCAGTTTGCGTCAACAGTTGGCAACACTTAGAGGCTATACATTAAGTAAATTTATTTCAAGAATGCTGGTATTAACGACTGAACATTATTCATATGTTTTTATTTTCCCAAACCGCTGATCAAAGGTCACATTATTTTGTAAGAAACTAATAACCTAGCTTAATTTAATAAATTTCTTGTATCATTTTGTTTGCCTACGGCTGGAAATGAAAAAATACTAGGCCTACATTATTCAATACACACAACATCTTTTAGTCAAAATCATAATGTGAAATATGCATTCAGATAGTAATGTCATACGTGGAAATGAATTAGTATGAGAAGTTGGCCAATAAAGAAACAATGTGTTTTTTTTTNGTTGTGTGGAGATCTTAGAAAATAAAACTAGTTATTTAAAGTTGATGAAAGCGTTCAAGAACTCCCCCAAAATAGTGTTTACACTGAATATTTTCAACAACTTAATGTCAAAACAATGGGCATTTACAACTAGTCGGCATACTAAGTTAACAATAAAGTGAACGAGAGGGTGGTTTGGATGGTTAAAAATATTAAAATGCATAATATTTTATATAAAGGGAATTCTTGAGACTTTAGTTATGTGACAAAGAATATAAGGATATTTAATTTATTTATAATGAGTTGTTTGCAATTTATTCACTTCAGGATAACTAGGTCTAACTACTAATTATCGGTTTCAGATAAATTTAGTAAACCTTTTATGATTAAAAAACCTAGGCCTAAACCAAACCACATATAAACATTAAGCTAGGTGGTATATAAACGTAAAATTGTTTTTATTTATTTTTAAGAGATAATAATGAAAAACTATTATAACACTAGCCACCACTTATTTTGCTCTTGATTTAACGTACTGTACACACCATTGGTCTATTATATTGATATTTGTTTTAAATGAAAGTGGGCAAGATTTAAAAAAAACACTTATTTTTCAACTAAAACAATAGTTAATTTTTGATGTGGAGTAACGCATGCAGTTACTTTTTTCCTTGTGTTTTCATGATTTGAATCTTTTCTAAAACTTCTTTAAAATAATGGGGTCTAACCAGCGAAGAATAAAGATAATAAAAAACCGTTAAGTTGTTACTTTGTGAATTTTAACCACCACACAGTGGCAGTTTATTTTTCCCTCCATTTCTTGCATGTTAAGCCTTTTTTTTCTTCTTCTTGTTTACATACATTTGGTTCTTGATTTCCATCTCTGGTTCTTGCTTGCTTCCGCTGTCTCTGTAGTTAAGGTAAGCAAGCCCTCTGTGCTCTCACGTTTTTACCAAATGTTGGGCCCACTAAGGTGTATAATATTCCACTTATCTAGGATGCGCCCTGCATACGAATGACCGCACGCCACCCCCACGCCACCCCCACGCCTCCCTGACCCCTTACTGTATTTCCTCCCTCCACACACACCATTTCGTCTCCTTAACTTGGTCAAATGCTCCCGCCTTCACCTAACTACGGTGAGCTGCGTAATTGCTTGTTGGCTGTAACCATGAGGACGTGTGTTCCGTCCCACTTGGAAACAGTTCTTTTCTAGTGCCCTGAGTATTAAATAGAGAGGAAAGATTCTCGCTGTATTGCCCTCAACTTTACTCTCAATGTATTCTTTTAAAACTATAATAGAAGAAACAAATTCCATTAAATATATAATATTATAAATCAAGAAATTGTGAGAAAGTCATCCATATGTTTGTTTCCAATGATCAAAATATTATTGATAAATTTAATTATATATTTACTAAAAGGTATTGGTGACGTTGTATAAACGGATTGTTTGTTTTTATATCCGCAAAGTAACACTTTTGTCTAACAAGCAAAGTGTCCCAGATTCTATTACTGGCATAGTCAAAATACATCATCGTTTATTATTATTATTATTATTATTATTATTATTATTATTATTATTATTATCACCGCGTCTTACTACCCGTTCGGATTATACGCACTTACGCCCATGTGTAATGGTAGGGTGATTGTGAGATGAAATGAAGGACCTACAGTTTAACGTGGAATCCGAACCACGGTGGAGGCCTGGCATTCCTCACATTCACAAGTTGTGATTAATACACATCTTTTCAGGTGTGAAGGAAGGGTTTGGTAATCAGATAAATCTGTGCTGGGACCGAGGATTGAACCCCGGACCCCAGCATAGAAGTCTGTCACCCTATCCCTAGACCACTAGGTTACCTTACAACATCGATAAAAATTGTATTACCCTTTTCACAGTGGTGAACTACTGACCGTGGAACAAGATGCTGTATTTATTACAAAGCTAAGCTAGTTTTTAAGGCGTGTGCTGATATAATCCAATTATTTATAAAGCGCATGTCATATAATCTCAATTAAAGACATAGCCTACAAACTAATTTAGAAAAGTATATTGTATTTATAAACATTTGCGCAAGTTCTTGTTATATTTTATAGTTAGTCTTAAGACACTTGGCAAAATCCCCCTAAAAAGCCAACCGTTTGGACTAATCTAGATGGGACGTTTGGTTTAGTCTTTGTAAATAAATGTGAGGTCGTTTGGATCAACCGAAATTGGACGTTTGGAGCTAGGATAATCCATATTTTCTCTTCTAGCTTAATTAAAAAACCTAAGTCAGAACTAAACAATCACACAAGGTAGTATTAACATGTGTTTTCACAACCATCGTCCTATGACTGACCTGGTCCGAGCGACCCGGGTATTTTAGCTAGCTTAATCCCTGATTTGGCTACATGCACTAATATAAAGACGTAAACAACGTTATTATACTATTTTGGGCATCTTCCAGAACCGCTTTAGGGCCCCTTAGATATGATATATATCTCCAAAGTAACATAACCATGGAAATGGGTTTCCAAGTTTCATGGCTGGCTGATTGCACACAAATTATATTTATTATTCAATCACCGAATTGCCGATCAGCTTAGACCTAAATTAATAAAAGCTTGGGCTATAACAGAGTTACTAAGGGATCAAAATCACTGATCATCTGACCACAGATTTGTCAAATAGTTAAGTAAAACAAACATGGCAATATTTTAGAAAGTGCTGTATTTGGAAAATCTGATTATGATATTACTTAAATTTAATCATTAGTTTGGCTATGATGTACTAACTAAATGTCTCTGGTAGAGAGGGCTGTCTGTTATTAATATGTAACATTCAATAAATTGCAATTTCAGGCATATTCCTTAAGAAAAATGTTTTTAGTCATCTTTTAGTGGTATTATATTTACACAATTGAAAGTAATCAATCTAAATCTCATTTCAAATGTTATTTCTCTACAACTAAAGAAATTTCTGTTTTTTTTCCCTGTAGCTGCTTTGAATCTCTCATATTCTCTAATATAACGTCATTTCATAATTGAAAAAGTTCATCTGAAGTCGCCTTAATTGACAATACTATCCTTATAGATACGTCACATTCAAAATAAATATTACGTATTTAAAACACACACTATAACTTTATTAATCAAATGATGATACCAAAATTAGTTCAATTATTAACATTTGTAGGTTATCAACATGATAATCTGCGTATAGCCCAAATGGGTAGTAAGACGTGGTGCTAAAAAAAAACCCCAAATAAAACATGTTTATTGGAGAATCAAACAGATTATGGTAGAGAATTGGGTGGTTAACTTAACTAGGGATTGTATCAACAATCACCTCCTAATTGTTAATGATGAAACTGAAAACTAGGTTTAGACACTGTTTGGAGGTTACCTTACATCTGATCTCACACCAATATACTAATAATTTATATTTTGAAAATTGAAAAATGACACCTGGACATGGGATTCTAGCCCGGGACCTTTGGCTTAGTACGTCAATGCTCTAACCACTGAGCTATCCAGGATTCACCCCGTGCTCAGGGTCATTCTTCACTCATATTTAAAGGCAGATTCTATGATGGACGTGCGGCAATCGTCGGCATCAATGTGTGATTTTATTATGATAACGGTGACCTGGTGGTCTAGTGGTAAGGTGTCAGACTTCTGTGCTGAGGGTCCGGGGTTCAATCCTCGGTCCCGGCACAGACCCGAACGGGTAGTAAGACGCGGTGCTAATAATAATAATAATAATAATAATAATAATAATAATAATAATAATAATATTAAGATAACACAGCCACCTTCGACTTGGTAGTTGGCTTATTGCTGCCACTTGAACAATTATTATAATTGTAAGGGATTGTTTATTTATAAATAAAATTCAACTTTTAGTGAAATTAGGTTTTACAATTTGTATTAAATTAGCATGAAAGACATAAATGTGTAGTATAATATAGTATTTATGCACAATATTTTATTGATACTTGAAAGAGATTGGTAATATTAATTACAAGCTATGATACTTTATAATTATGAATGTCTTAAAATTATAACAAACATCTAAAAATCAGTACATATTAAAATTGTAGACATTTGAGTCAAAGTTATACTTAAAACTATTTTATTAAAAACAAAGTATTATGTGATCAGGCATATTTCGTACTTCTGTATGATTTTGAGAATTGACAGAACAAGTTATTAAATTGGAAAAAATATACAAATTGAATTTCTTTCTTATCTTTATTTCCCTCTTCCTTGGTTACTGCTGTAAGTGCTGCAACGTTATTTATATTATCTATATGATATCTAGATTGAGTAATCCTCACTAAAAGCATAAATGGCTATTTGATTCTCTACTAATAATTGTCTGTGCAGCCATCCCTAACAATAAAACCCATCATCCATGAATATTATCTGGGTGTTAGATGAACTTATGATCTTAGGTTTGTAGTGGATTGAAGGATTCCACGGGATCGTCAAAAAATTAACATATTTTCCATAAATTATACGAAAATGTATAGGTATGTACGTACATGAAAACTTTGTTTAATATGTATGGGAAATGTTTTATCAATTGCAATTGGACATCTATATACGTTGAATGCATTTTGGAATACAATTATAAAGGGTTATTTTTCAATCACCATTTTTGCATATTTGTTATTTGCACCCAAAAACGCGAGTACCTAATTAGTGCCATGTATTATTTATTCAAGAGCCTATGTTTTAACCATATTTTATTTATTTAAGTTTTTGTGGCTAAATCGTCTTATATTTAGGTAAGTTCATACTCTTCAATGGTGTTCTATTTAGTTAAGTAGGTTACTTCTGTCTAAGTCGTCTTATATTAAAGTACGTTCCTATGATTCAATCGTAGCATATTTTATTTAGTTTAGATCAATTGTCTAAATCGCCTTGTATTCAGCTAAGTTTCTGTGGCCTGATATTGTCCTGTCATTTAATTTGCTGTTATTCAGATAAGCCCGTGTGATTTTTCCTTTGTTGAAGAGTACATGCCAATTCACCTAGCTACAAAAAACACATTATAGAGTTAAACGTTATGTGTGCTTTATTATGAAAGAGTTTGTACACTAATAGCCATGGTTTAAAAAATATTTTTTTTAGTTTGGAAAGTGATAATCAAGATGAATTATTATTGTTTCGACAATACATTTTACTCGCTTAAATTTCCTTCTGCTTTCTTCTATTCTACTTTTAATCAACCAGAGGTTGGAAAACTTAGTGATTATACTTTAATTGTTTTATACTAAGCGGTGCTGTGTTTGGCTTGGCGTCTTACTACCCATACAGAATAATGACCTTTAGTTAAACAAATGAAGGGAAAGAGAAGATAAAATATGTAGTAAATATATTTGCATTCTCATGGATGTAGAGTGGGTAAGCGTTTAAGAAAAATGGTTCTGCCTATAATCCGATTGGTACTAGACCGCAGATCTGCATGTCACCACAAAATCAAATTCTATTAACTTGACACTTAGTTCACATGTCCACCAGTGTAGATCCATTAATTTTTTTCAATAAAACATTTATTGTTATTTAAATTCAAAATTCTACTTAGTTTCTGTATTTTTATCCTACAGTAGTCGTGTCAAACTCGCGGATGATTTCATCAACAGCCATAAAAAATGATTTTGTCTCAATATATAAAGCCCTACACTATCTTCATTGTTGTTAAATTAACACCATTGTCGCAAACAAAAGGTTGAAAATTGTTGCAAAAAAGTGTTAGTCTTATTGTTTTATATACATTAATAATTTCATTTTTGTAATATAAATTATCGATACTGAATTGTAACTATTTTTGCTCTAAACAATGACCATAAAGATTATTTCTCTATGCAGCCTCCTCAATATGTTTAATGTTCAATGTGGCCCTTATGCACAGTACACATGAGGTAGACATGCCTACCTTAAACATTGAATGCCTTTCTTATTATTTCTAAATCCATTGTGTTCCAAACAAATAGATTTAGTGTTTATTTATTTGGGTTGTTTGACGTGACCATTCCAAACCGACTGATTATATAGGTAGTCCGACAACTTAGCTCAGTCAGTAGGTAACGTGTCTCATTACTGAGACATCAGACCCAGGTTCTATTACTGTCATGGCCGAAGAAATTATCATTGGTAAAATATAGGTTTCCCCCTTCAAAGTGATTAATTAGCGGCCAGAAGCTGGGTGTTGTGTTTGTTCTAAATTTAAGTAAGTTTATAAGTCGTGTGCTGTTATAATCAGTAGGTTCAAAAAGTGCATGTTAAATACCTCAAATGAATTAAAATTAATGACTATATGAGTAATTGAATTATCCCAGGATCACGATCAACTTAACGTTCACGAAATATCCCCGCAATGTAGCATAACGTAAATGTTCTCCTCTAGTTTTTAAAAGAAAGCCATCAAGACACACTTAAATTAACAACCAATTAACCTTCACTTAACTAAAGAGTGGTCCAGGAGAGAACTATAACGTTACGTTAACGTTAAATAAAGAGACTATATTTTCCTACCAGCCAATCATGTTGCGAGGAATGTCAACAAGGCTATTTAGTATTTCATTCGTTTGTTTTTAAGCAAGGAATGCAGACGACTTATTCGGTATAATCTGTCTGCGCGTCTCACGAACTCTAAAACGTACCAACCTCGTGTTACACTTTATTTTGAATAACCAGTGAAGCTTCTATTGCAAGTAATTGCAGCCTAATCAGCCCAACATGATTGAGTTTAATTTTAGTGAAAAATATTTTTTCAAAGAATCCAAATTGATTGTCTGTTTTTCTATTTACGTTACAGTACATTAATTCGGATCAAACACCAGTCTATTTACAAAACGTAACGTTAGGTTAAATTGATCGTGATCATGGTACTACAAACTACTTTTTTTTCTATAATAATCCCAGAGTCCCAAACTTTTATACATCACTGTTAATTATAAAACCTCAATCACACCAAGTATATTTCTTCAGGCCATGACGTAAATTGAACCTGGTACACTTAGCTCAGTAGGCAAAGGAGTTTTGGTCTGAAGGTACGGTTAATACTGCAATACCTGCTTCGGTAGCCACATGGTCTAAGGCGTCACTCTCGCAAAAGAATAGACCACTTATGACTGGGATATAAGGGTTTGAATCTTAGTCAGGTGTACTAAGCGGGGGGGTGGGGGGTGTTAACAAAATTGTTTTCCACTCTCCCACCACGCAAATGCGTATATTCTTACTCTAAGCTCAACCTTCTTCATCCCTAAATCATTAGCGTAGTTAGTACGTATGTGTATAAAGTATGCGAGGTAGTAAGACGCGGTGCTAAAAAAAAATACTGCAATGTTTTGTGCTTCACTCCTAAGAGAGATATGAAAGCCACGGTGTGGGTTATTATTGCAGTGCATGTGTCCTGGAAGAGTCCTCTAATTGGCTAAGCCCGACCGGGTCCTGCACTAATGTGAATTATGTGAGTGCTGATATTATGAACTGTAATCTCGAGGCTTACAGTACATTCCCCTATAGAGACAAGCTCACAGCGGTTTGCCTCCACTCTAATCTGGCCACTGAAATGGATTATTTTTACCTTGACAACTTGATAAGAAGTTACTAGTGGGGAAGGAAAATTCCAAAAAGTAGTAGAACCTCTAGAAGTACTTGCTTGGACCATTTGGATCTTATCTTGCGATCAAAATAGGGTTAACATTCTATGCCATGAAAACATTATAATGTGTCTGCTAGTTAAGGCCAGTTCAAATGGGCATGTACCACCTCTGTTAAATTGCCAATTAATGTGACCCATTATTATTATTATTATTATTGTACTCTGTCTTACTATCCATTAAGGATATCCAAATGATTCCATAAATGAAGCAAATATGGGGAAATATTTAGGTGGGGGCAGAGTGGAACCATATATTTAGAGAAAATTACTCTTGGTACAACCAGCCGAGATTTGAACCTCAGCCACCTTGTCTAAGGTTAACTATACTAAAAGAGGCTGTAGGCCATGTGCCCATCAATGCTGATCAGAAATTATTCAAGATGACAAATTTCATTTTATATTTAATTTTCGGTTAATTTCGATGTACTGTACATTAAGTATTGTCCTTATAAAGTTATGCTTGCTTCAATTATAACATATTTAATATTATGTTTTGTTCAATACTCAATACCTCTGTATATGATATTTTATGACCATATTAACAATAACTTAC
This sequence comes from Timema bartmani, assembly GCA_902151455.1. Taxonomy (NCBI): domain Eukaryota; kingdom Metazoa; phylum Arthropoda; class Insecta; order Phasmatodea; family Timematidae; genus Timema; species Timema bartmani. Next base: position 31,403 of record CABFWB010000937.1, read on the forward strand.
ACTGAGTACCGTGGTTAAAGTTATACCGAATGCCTGTTATATTTTAATTGAAACTAGACAAATGTATTCAAAACTATTATTTTCTAACAAATATATCAGTAAAGTGGGCATATAAAAAAATGGTTCCTATTTCGTGGATGTTTGGATGGATGTTATAAACAATGAAAACAAAATTAGGAAATTATCTTAGTGAAATAATTTTCTGTAGTTAATATGTGGGAGAAATAACTAATATATCTTTCTAAAAAAATCAAAACCATTATCAATATTTAACAAAAATTATGTAATTCACCCTACTTTAAAAAAAATAAAATAATAGTGTACACCAAATGTGTCCTTTAGAGTTAAGATTGATTAAAGGCTTTATCTATAATATTTAAAGAATTTTTACTTTATAGATTTTGAAAAGAAATACATAAAGAAGTAAATATGTACAGCTAAATTGAAAATTTTAGAAACTTTTTCCAGCTATATTTTTTATAAATACAACAATGTAGAAACAGAATAATATATTGATATCAAACTATTTAAACTTTTTTATTATTATTAGTACTGGAAATTTCAGACTATACCCATATGTATTATCTACGTCAATGTAATAGGGATAAGGAAGATTGAATTTTGAATTAAGTATATCAGCATTTTCGTGGAGGGAGAGTGTAAACCATTGAGGGAAAAATCTTAGTACATCCAACTGGGATTCGATCCCCCATCTCCCCATCATCGGCAATCTATTATATTAAGAGAGTGGCCACCAACCCGGGTAGATAATTAATAATTCTATGGTTCAGATTTTGTCCCAGAATAGAAAGAAAACGTATTAAACCCATAGCTAAAATAATTTAACACTTTTTTCAATTGATAAATATTTTGAGGTTTGGTTATGGTCTTTTCCTGTATTTATTATTATCACCACCAAACACATGCATGATTGAAAATGAATATGTGGAAACTAAAACATAGCTCTAGTATTGTTTTTTTACCATGTCTTACTACCAACTGCATTCTCCATTTATAAAGAAAATACTGAATTGTATTCGGCTCTAATTTGAACACCGAACTCTCATTCACCAGTAAACCAGACAATATAAAATTCTTGTTCAAATCCTATCGATGCGGACCAGTACAGTAAATGAAAACTTAATTCCATTTCGCAATTATCTTGCTAAATTGGAACCAGTCTGCCCTTGGTGTTTAGTAAATTCATTCAGGTAAAGAACAATGTTTATTTGCGGTATTTTTATATTAATTTAAATATTTATATGAATCAAAGTAAATCGAAGAGTAGCAATACAATTTGTTTTCATGTCTAAAATAAAAGGACTAAATGCCTTATCTTCCACATGTTCCAAACACAACTTTTTAAATTACACCCACGACGATAGTATTTGAATATTGTAAGCTTATAATGCTCTAATATCATAATTGACTAGGTAATCTGAATTAAAATAGTTAAATTAGAAAGGCAAAAATTGAATGGATCCCAAAATATTTCACAAACCAAAATTAACATAATGAGATGGACTAAACTTAAAAGGAATTACTCCACTAGTTTTGGTTTGTGTGTCATAGTAAAATGTAAAGTAAATGATATTCAAAAATGAGCTATTCCTCTAAAATGCATGCTTAACTTTGACCTGGGGGTATTCTGTAAGTCTTAGTTGGATGCACTGAATGGGGATTTTCCCATTGGAACTTTTATTAATAGTACTTTCATTCTACAATCTAATGCAGGTGCATTCATCTGATTCTCCCCTTACTCATCTCTGTAAAATTGTCTTACACTTTTCCTTAATCAATCTAGCTAACCCCCATCCCAAACAAATTTTACTATTGCTCATTCATTTCTCATACAACAAGGGTAGAACTATCACACAGCTAGCTTTCATCTCTCTCAAACCTACCACCAAACCACATTAAAACTATTTTTAAATCATATCACAGCTATCTTTCATTTAGCTCTAACGTATAATTAAACTACATCACATCTGTTTTTAAATAATCTCACTTCTATAAATCAACCACCCCACACATGTCTTTCGTCTATCTCACACCTATCTTTCATCTCTCTCACAAATATATCGTTCATCACCACAAACTACTATCGTTCATCCATCTATCAACCGTAGTTAATCTACTCCACACATATAGTTTATCCATCTCACACCAATCTTTCATCTCACAGCTATCTTTCATCTATCTCACACAACTATCTCACAGATATAGTTCATCAACCCCACATATACTTATACATCTCCAACCTATCTTTAATCTTTTCTTGAAAACCTATTTTGCAATGAATGGCTGACATGTATAGTTGAAAGTTAAGAATGTTTCATTGAGGTGAGGCACAAAAACGACTCCGTGTCTCCCCCTAAGGATGTATTTCTGTGTGTGGGCGGACATCAAGAAAGAGATCGGTGACCATTTAGTGATCGCTAGGAGCAAAATAGACTTTGTTGCCTCTTCAAAGGACGGGAAACGGCTCTTGGGACTGATCAACGGGGGCAACCATGCTTGGAGTGAGTGCTCCAAGCAACAAGAGCCTAACAACCATAATAGTTACTCAAACATCAAAAAGATTATGTAGAAACGGGTTCAATACTGGTGTAGAACTTTGTTCTGTCAATTTTAACAATCACCTTATTGTTTATTTACCATAGTTTTCAACAATTTAGATATATTATTGATGTTGAGTTAAGCCACGCCAATATTTATTGATATGACTACTTTTTAGTATCATAGTAATATATATTTTAATTACAATTTTAATTGTATGGTTATAATGTTTCTTTAGATTAATAATTCTAAAGTTATTAATGTACTAACTACGGAATTTTCATAGAAAGGATCTTATCTGAAAGCTTAATATGTTATCAGATCTACTTTCATGTACTGTAAGTATACGTCATGTAGGGTTATCTGCAGCTGTCACTTTTTATAGAAAGAATCAATAGCTATAAACACTAGTAACATAAAAAATAATATATATTTTGGCCTAAAAAGTATAAAATGTCTTTCCTATGAAAATTGGATTGTAATTGGTATCTATAGGTCCAGCTAATGTTATATTATTTTTTAACAACAACTGTTGTGTTCTATTTTTAATATGTGTAATTTTCTGGGAGCCGCTATAGTTTAATGAATAAAAAAATAAATAACAGTTTGAAACCTCTATAGTCGTAAGTAGTCGTATAGCCTGAAAGGGTGAAAAGCTAAGGATTTTATTCATTCTTCTGCTAAAAACAATAATCAAATATTAACGCTAATTAAATTAAATATAAGTATATTATATTGTTATATTATACTCTTCTATTTTATTTGAACAGTTCTGATAGTTTTATACAATTAGTGGGGATTTATATAAATATACAAAATGCGTCAAATAATAGTTTTTGGTTTCCTTTTGTCACGGTACAAAAATATCTTATTTAGTTGAAAGATAGCTCCTACATACTTACTTTGTGGCGTCAGAATATCAAAAGATCATTCCCGTACTTACAAAAGTACTCCACCTATCTTGACCTAGTTCTATCCAGTCCACCTCATTACACCCATCACTTTCAGGTACACTCTAATGTTATCCTACGTCTACGGTCTTCCTAATGGTCTCTTCCCATTGGGTTTTCCACTCATTACCCGGAACAAGGTGTTAGATTCTAACATTCGCTCTGCATGTCCTACCCACCATAATCTAAGATACTTGATTATCATATTGAAACATAAATAAAATATATATAAATGGTACGGAACCCCGCACGGACTTTCTCGATCTACTGTTTAAAAATGGAGATATTTACTCATAACTTGTAATATATGTGAAACTAAATATTATACACTAGAAAACCCAAGCATAAATTGCACTATACTTATGTAAAACATTTTTTTAGTCGCAGTTTTAAATTTTATATTTTTATATTTTTAAAGAATTAATGTTCTTATTTGTATGTTTAGACCAATAAAAAAGATTAATATTCGGTTCACAAGGGTAACAATTACGTATAAAAATTTCGACTTCCGATCGACATTTTATTAGGTGTTGGACATCTTCAGGTCAGCGCATTGATATTAAATTCCTCATTTATAAATTTTGATCAATATAAAATGTAAATATTGACTATTGAGTCTAAAATGGAGATAGATCATTGCTATGCAAACATTTCTCCTAAGAGGTTTAAGGAAGAAATAACATAAACTTTTTGAGAGAATTATATTTAATTACTCTATGGCATTGGATAATTATTGCGTTAAGCTTAAGTAGTATATCTTTACAACTAAAGCTCAAAAAATTGAATTAATATATTTGTCAATATCTTAGAAACTGTTGGTTTTATAAAAATGTATTTTGTATAAAAGTTTTTATTTTTAATAGTACTACAATTTTGCAATGATAAGTTATTTAGTATCCCAAATAGTTGCGGAGATACGTAAATTTACACTTCTGTAAAGTACCCTAAAAGTCATTTTCCTGGGAAAATGAAAATAGCCAGTTTATTTATAATCTTAATCAACGCCTAGATACGAATTTTAATCAAAATCGTTATAGCCGATTTTGAGAAAATCTATTTTTTCTCTTTTCGACCCTTTATAAAACAACTCTTAATTTTAAGTTTTAACAGACACACAGACAGACGGCATTGCAAAGACTATTTTTAAGGGTTCGGGGGGTCATGAGACGTTGACATCCATCAACATTTCAGGCTAGATTTATTTTTACGGTCGCAATACTTAACCTTTAGTGTTTGGAAAGTTTTATATATATATATATATTTAATCATAGCTAGAAAGTTATTTGTTTTATAAAAATATGTTTCGAATAAAATATTTGTATTATAAATAGAACTACATATTTGTAATGATAAGTAATTTCATATCTCAAATAGTTTCGGAGATGATAAAAAATTATAATTTACTCATCAGACCGGAGCCCTTAAAGTCATTTTGCCGAAATATTGAGAGTAGCCATTTTGTTTGGAATAATGATATACGTTTAGAAATGAAATTTAATCAAAATCGTACGAACCGATTTTGAGAAAATCGACTTTCTCTCTTTTTGCCCTTCAGTAAACTACCCTTAATTTTAGGGGTATATATCCAATTCCAATAAGCCCTTGGGGCAACCCTATGAAAACCCTAGATACCAGGTTTGAGCCCGATCGGTAAAATAGTTTAGGCTCTAGTTGGAGGTACAGACAAACAGACAGACGGAAATTCAAAAACAACCATTTCGGATTCGGGGGGTCATGAAATATCGAGATTCGTCCAAATCCCGAGTTAAATTTTTTTACGATCACAATACTTTACCTACCAGTAAGATAGCGAGAAAGTAAAAAGGTATAATAATGGTGTGACGAGAAGGAAGTGCGCCCTAATTTTCCTAGAGAGAGAAAGAGAGAGAGATAGTTGGAAACAATTGAGGAAAAATCACCCTCAGTTTACCTCACTAATAGGGATTTGAACCCAAAACATTCCCATCAATAAAAAAACCAGACTGGATGAGCTTTAAATAAATTAAATATGTAGCATGACTACCAAATGGCACGTGGTCGTATCCGTCCTGTTGTCCTTGGTTCAAATCCGGACCGGTTTAGTTTACGACCTGATTGTCCTGGATTCACATGCGTCAGTTTATATCTCAGTGCTAGATCTAAGTATATAAATACATTGTGTTAGGGCGAAAGTTAGTTTCAAATTTTCTGTCAACGATTATACTGTGTTTGATTTGAATGAGAAATGTCATAAATTAAAGCTCACAAATTTATATATGGATTAATTTTTTCACACTTTTATTCTAGTAATTTAAATCATTAATATAAAAATGGAAGTTGAGTTTGAGTGACTGCGCGAGTGTGTATGACACGTCCGATCAGTTTGGTGGTATGATCGCAACCCTCTAAAGCACGTCTGATCTCTATGATGGTATGATCGCAAGCCTCTAAAGCACGTCTGATCTCTATGAAGGTATGATCGCAAGCCTCTAAGGCACGTCTG
>CABFWB010000937.1:67603-82236 GCA_902151455.1 Timema bartmani
TTTAACCAGAAATCGAAATTTTAATACGAAGTGTTGACCCTTGTGGAAGACATTAAACTGTTTGAAATGTTCTTAGGTGGACAAAGATGCGCCTCTTTTCTCATTGATTCTATATCATTGTATATTATTTTATGCGTGTTCTTTTGTGGAGTGGTGATGATACAATGTGCATTATTCCGTTCAGAAATCTTACGAGTTTATAGAAAGAGAGAGAAAGTCTGTGCGGTGCGCCGTACCATTTATTTTTAAACATTTCCAGCATTATCATTTTGTTCTTTACAATACTAACGGTTGAAATCTCATTTTTAAAGAAATAATATTTTAGTCACAATAAATAAATTTGTATATTTACATATGGGAGCCACTAGATTTGTTTTGGGATAGAGGTGTGGTTAATGTTTTGAGAATCACTGTCTGAAATATTTGTTTCCCGCATGTGCTATTAGTAAGTAGGTAACATTTTGCCAGAAAAATATAACAATTGTTATAATAAGCTATAATTAATATATTAATATAACTGCAATCGATAGAGCCAAATTATAATGTTATATTCTATTGGGATAGTTTGTGGAGGCGCTGAGGCGTTAGCCCCTGTCACCCTCCTTTAAATCCGAGCCTGTTGAGTGTAGACACATTTAGTTTAGTTAGTATGGCTCATTAGTGTGAACGATTAATATACAAATTAATGGCTAAGAGAATATAATGCATGTAATTAATTTATTAAAAATATTATGAAAGTTAATTAATGACGGAGAAGATTATGTGAAAGCCATATTTGATCGTAGCTTATCAAAATTGACTATTCTTCAAATATTAGGCTTTGTTTATGAAAAACTATTTTTATAAAATTTTAAAATTACAGACTCCAAAATTAAGTGGGCTGAAAGAAGCTTAAAATCCAAATTCTGGATATTTTATACCATACCAAAAGAGGCTTCCTTATAAGATTGGAAATGTCTTATCTCTCCTNTCTATACTCCTGCCATCTTACCAAATCTCAATTTTTTACCACACTGATAAGTTGTTGATATTTTAGTTTTGGTAATTTACAGCCCTGGCCATTTGCAGTGTCCACCCATTTAATAAAATATTTCGATTGTATACTATACCCAAAGGTTTTTGTGTTGTTGTTGCTGTAAATTTTGAAAGGAACTCCTTTCCATTTTGTGCTCCTTCATTTTGAAATTTAAGAATATTCAGCCCTTCATGACAGTTTGGGATTGTCCCTAAACTTACCTGACATATTTCACTCTTCTACTGCACTAATAGGTAGTCTTTTCTTTTAGTTAATGAAAAATTGGAGACCCGTCCATTTCATCCCTACCCTCTTATAGAAATAAAATATTTTACAGTGATTCTGTTATTTGAAGTATTCCCTCTAGATACTTGGCAAGTTTAATTTTATACCTCCCCTAAAATGATTTTTTTTTCCTACTTATATGTCTCCACCTCCATGCCCTTCTTCCAGAGTTCCATTTTGATATTCAAAGTGTTCAGATATTTGTGTTTAATTGGAATAGTCCCTAGACCAGCCTGCCCATTCTAAGTTTTCTATAACGTAGAGAGACAAATCAAAATAGAACTTCATATGTGTATTTTCATTTTATTGGGAGAGTTTTAAAGATATAACGATGAAAAAAAGATAATAAATTCTTAAATAATTAAAAAAATTGTCTTATATTACAGTTTTTCTTGAGTAGTTTTTTACACAAACGTATTTTTTAAATCGTCAACAAGATTATTTGGTCTGCTATATATATAAAAAAAAGGCAGTTAGGAATCTTCCTGCCATGACGTAGATTAAAAATGTCTGTGTAAGCTTATGTTTATCTAGAATAGGAAACAAGAACATGTTATTTTGTAAATGCAAGTCAATGATGTTCAGAGGCCAGAAATATAGTGGATGTGTTGTTGGAGGTAGCAGGTAAGCTAGAGGCCTTACAGAATGAACTAGCCATTGTCTGCCGTCTTTTTTCGTTCATTAGCGTGCTAGGCCTTTCGCTCACGAAGCTAGTAAAATAAGGCTCAAAAGTGACGCGAGTAAAATATAGATTACCAACTAATTTATTTCAATATCGGTCCGCTCATGGGGCCTATGTTTGCTAACTGGTTTACGACGCGTCCATGATTAGTCAGTGGAAACGCAACATGCTAAAGGCCAGGCTACCTCAGTTATAAACTCAATAATCAGGAATGAGCAATTATTGAATATTTATTTTGTAAAACGCTATACATTTTTGAATACAGGTGAGTTGTGGCCGCACGAGTTTTTACCCCTAAAGAGACAGTTTAATTGTGGCCCCACATTTTTAGAGCCACGTACGAATTGCGGCCTGGGCTGTTGACCTACCTAACAAACCTTAACATTTTTGCCAGAACCATTGATCGACAAGAACTGAAGAAGTATGGATAGTAAGAGAGATATCGATATGAGACGATGATGGTTTTTATCTGAAATTTAAGACAGCATGCTAAAAAGCACACTGCTTATTAGGTGGATGCAACTCATACCTCTCTTTCTCAAGTGAGTGGGCTGATATTCGTATGTGTCTTTCAAAAATCTGGGCAGCAACTGGTACACGATTTCAAGATTAGGCCGCAACTCATCTACACAGACATTTTTCATGAGTTTGTTGAAGCCCCTTTTCGGCGACGAATAGTTGATTATTATTATTAGGCTATTATTATTATTAGTCTGCAGTTTAGATTCTTTTCACTGTACGGATGAATCCAAAATTTTCTTTGCCTATGTCTCTTATATCTGTAATAATAATAGAAAACCAAATTTTTCTTGGCCCTCGAGTCACTATGCCAGGGGTATACATACCCCTTGAGGTATGGTAACCAAATAATGAGGGTATGGGACTCTCGGAACAACGAAAATCACATTATTTTTAGCTGATATACCCTGGTTTTCATAGGAATATGTTCCTATACTCCATTCACGGTAGGAATTACTCTCTGAAAGGTCTTTTTTCCTACCAATATCTTACTATATAATAGCCTTATGGTAGGGAAAAAGGCCTTTCAGAAAACAATTCCTACGGTGAACAGACTTTAGCTATTCATGTGTAGAGTATAACCACAGAGTAGGTCATACGGGCCACTAATAGGACTGTCGATGATGGTTATGATGATTTCGACAATCTAGCTGAGGGGGTATGTGAACATATTGGGCAATCCATTGGGGGCCTGTAATAGTAAAAGGGTTAAAAAACTGCAATAGACATAATATTTATAGATAAGTGTTTAATATTCTATAAGCCAGAAGAAGGTACTTAAATCTAGATAGTACGAAACTGATTGATAATCTACCACTCTTGTTTAGCACCGTGTGCGAAACATAACAACCCGTTACTAACTAGTTTGTGACTTCAATCACTAACCGGTACAATCACAGATGAGTAGCTTTGTAGGTGAAAGGCATAGGTGAGATAGTGTTTATAGTGCTTCATTATGTAACCAGTTTAACAAAATAGCTTCAAATTAACCAAGCATGCAACGCCATTAAAGTGAGGATGTAGGGAACTTGAAAAAAAGGACAGTATCTATGCAGTTTTTATAGCAAAACTTTTTGTTTACAAATAAAATAAAATATTGCTTCAGTAGGAACATAAAGCTTCATTTTCTTCACATAGTGATATCAACAGATCTTGTATATCTGTCATGACTGAGCATAGCGGCATTAGATGACAAACTTTTTAAATTAGGAAAAAGAGTAATCATTAAATTCCAGGACACCCTTGACAGATATTCAAGGATTGTTGAGATCATCATGTGAAGAAAATTAAGCTCTATGTTTTTACTAAAGCAATATTTGATTTATTTTGACCCAAAAAATAATGTTGGTATAGAAAGTGCAAACACACGTATCTTTTCTCTTGTATTCTACATTCCTACCTAAGAGACTTAATTTGTGCTATGAATCAGAATGAAGAAGATTAAGTTTTAGGGAGATTCGGCTTGAACAAAACGAAAGGGGAAGAGTTTATCTTTGAACCCGACATGGATTCTAACCCTGGCATTCCAGGATACATTCTAATACTGACGTTGAGCTAACACTCCTTAAAATGTAAATCACTAAAAATTAATTTTATAATGATTATTAGGAAGACTGTGGCCAAGGTCAACTGTATTAGAGTCTGTTATACCCATGTCATAGTCCTGTATTACAAAGGAAAAAAGTCTCAAGGTGTTTATAGTGGTCAACTACAAACTAAGGGTCTCTGGTTTGAATCTAGGTTGGTGAATATGGTTTTTTTTTCAATGGCTTTATTTTTTATAGGTTCTGAGTCATATATTTGATATCCGAAAAAATGGTTACGTGATTAGGACGTCAAGCTCTTAGGGTCTACAGTCTGGTATGTCAGGGACGAGAAAATCTGGGGTCAAACCCCTGCCGGATATCCTGAGGGTGGATCTTCTTACTAAAGTTACACGTATATTTAATCTAAAGTCCACCTTGCTCATCCCTAAACCACGAGCGTAATTAACAGATTGGTTAGCCTCAGTGAGCTCTACACACCACTGGAGGGACATGAACACACCGTTTGCAAATGATCATAGCGTGACGTTCAATCTTATCGTCTGTTAGGGACAGATGGAATAAACCCTGGCTGGCTTCGATCTCATTGTTCTCATTATAATTTCTTATATCATAGTACTGGCCAACAGTCACAACACCTATAGATGAGTACCGTACATAAAAACATATTTTTTTAGCAACGCATCTTACTACCCTTTCTGGTTGTACTCCTATGTACTATGCTGTTAGGGATGAGGAAGGCTGAATTTAGAGGAAGTATACCCTCATTTACGTGGAGGGAGAGAGACAACCATTTAGAAAGAACCACCCAACGCCCGGTAAGGATCGAGCCCCAATATCACAGTCATCGGCAGTCTAGTCTATTGCGAGAGTAACGTCTTGGACCATGTGGCCACCGAAGCACTTAGCACACATATATAAATATATATAATTATATAGTCATAACTATACTCTGGTAGGGATGAGGAAGGTAAAGTTTAGGAGAAATATACTTCTATTTGAGTGGAGGGAGATTTGGAAACCATTATGGAAAATACCCTGCCGTTGATGGGGATTTCGGTGTTCAAGGCCTTGGTCAGCTGTTCTGAGGGGTTTTTTCTGAATGGTTTTCCACGCTTCCTCCTCACACATGAGTTTACACTTCATTTAAATTTAACCTTCCTCATCCCTATCACATCAGAGTAATTAATATATGAGCGTATAACCCGGTTTTGATGCTAAAAAAAGTTATATATATGTACTAGCGGACCCGACAGACGTTGTCCTGCCCCAACGTTGGCTTTTCGTTTGGGTGGCATAATTGATTTAGATAATAAAACAAATGCTATGTGATCATCACAATGAACTCCAATTAGTGAGTAACACAAATATTACAAATTCAGTGTTTGTCAAGACAACATACAAAATAAAACATCTTTTCATTTTTGGCATTTCGCCCACAACTCCACAAATATCAACTGTATCGAAAAACAAACATAGCTATGAATTATTCTCAGAAGTTCAATTATTCATGAACTTTTCAGAAGGTTTTAACGGTCAATTATTGATGAACTTATGATTTTTTAACGGTCAATTAATAATATTATATTAATTATTATAAATATTGGGGGGATGGTGGGGGGTTAAAATTTTGAGGTTACATGTTCTGATATGCAAAATATCTATAAAAAAAATTACCCCCAAAAAAACTCCCTAAAAAATAAAAAATAAATCCTAGAACCCGATTGCAGCGCCACCTACAGGGTCCAATTGTGAATCTAAACCATCCACAGACCCACTCAAACACAAACAAAAAATGTCATCAAAATCGGTCCAGCCGTTTAGGAGTAGTTCAGTGACATACTCACGTACAGAAGAATTATATATATTAAGATATATATATGCACATATATAGCCCGAACGAGTAGCGAGACGTGACGAAAATAAATTCACCACCTCTCATCACCCATTCGTACTACATGCGTACTACATATTAATAATTATAATTTGATAGGTATGAGGAGGGTATAATTTCGAGGAAATTTACAAGCATTTTCCTGACGTGGGAGAGGGAAACCATTTATGAAAGTAATAACCTCAATACCACCCAGCTGAGATACAAAGTCCAACCTCCCCTTCATTGTCAAACCTAACTTAAATAACTTGATATTTAGATAACGTGTCCACCTGTGCAAGTTCCTCACGTGTTTTGTTTTTATAACAAGGTTTTATCTCCATCACTTCTTTATATATCCTTCTAGCCTGAATGCATTTTAATTACGATAGTGTGGATATGGATGAGGACGTTAGAGCTCAGAGTAAATGTACCTGCATTTATGTGGAGGGAGAGTGGGAAACTATTTATCTATAACACCCCTATTGCATCGTGCTGGTATTAAAACCTTGAACTTCCTGTCATTCGCCAGCAAGCCATAGCTTGACGAGTCTGACATATAGTCCAAGAGCTCACCGATATTGATATTACAAATATTTAAATTTCCCTTTCCAAAACAATCGAACTAAACTAAAAAAAAATGTAAATATAGAAAATAGACAGCATCCCTCCCTTTGGCCTTTAGGCCATCAATGTGAAAAATGACGTCTTACTGTGCCAATGATGAATTTCTCGGTGGCACAAGGGAACCAGACACGTAACACTAAACCTATGTGATCAGTCGCACTACCGAATGGGCTAAGGTTTTGAACGTGGTCGGATGTTTATTGCTGCTAAGTGTGTGCCGTGACTAAGTTAAACTAGTCTCTTCTCTTCACACGCCATCTTTTATTTTAGTAAAAAAGACGCTCTAAGCTTGAATGAATGTAAACATAAGTATAGTAGGGTTCTGCTAAAAAAGAACCTTTAGAAAATACAAACATATTTTTAGCGATCAACATTGATAACATTTTGCTATATTATTCGTCAGATTTTATAGGTATTAATATCAAATTTATCTAAGGTGACCACTGAAGATCACATGAATTTACGTGTAAATATATAAACATGGTTTATGTAAATTCTGCATCTGTTAAAAAGGTGTATTATTATTTGAATCTGACTGTATATCAACCCCTCTTACTCCAATCCAACTGCTTTCTAATTCTTAGAGCAGTCAAATAATCAAATAAAAAAATAGTCAAATAGTCGAAAATGAGCCTCGTCTTATAGCCCATATTGATGGTCAAACAGTCTAAGGCTTTTGACTCACATTGCACTCGTTCGTCATTAATCTGAATGTTGGGGCTTGATTCCCGGTAGGGGTGAACTGGAAGTGATTTTACCCTCCTCTCTCCACGCTTATGTGCTAATATTTTCTCTAAACTTATTTAGCTTCTCACATCTACCCTTATATGGAGTAACCATTAAATGTTATTTTTTTCCCTGGCATTTCTTACATTGATGTGTTAGGGATGTGGAAGGTAGAATTACTAGGAAATGTGCCCTCATTTGCGTGTAGGAAGAGTGGAGAACCATTTAGGGGTAAAATGCCTCATTACGCCCAGTCCGTATTCGAGCACCATATTCTGTGTCACTTTAAAACCTGACTAAACGAGACAGACGTTTTCGTATGCCTGCCAACGAGTGCAGCATCCCTGGTGCAGAACGTATAAATAAAAGCTGTCATCACAATCCAGATAGTGACACAAACTGACGCAGCTAAGGTTTGTGACCTTCGTTTGCCCTGAAAGCTAGCAGGGTTCAACTATGATGCAGCTTATAATATTGGCCTTTAATTTAATATAATAACTTTCAGGGTAAACTAAGTGTAAAAGCATACCTTAACTCTATTCAAACCTGCTTCGGTGGCCACATGGTCTAAGGCGCTACTCTCGCAATCTACTTGACTGCCGATGATGGGGAGATTGAGGTTTGAATCTCGGTCAGGTGTACTGTGGGATTTTTGGTTTTCCACTCTCCCTCCACACAAATGCGGGTATACTTTCACTAAATATAACCTTCTTATCCCTAAAACCATTAGCGTGATTAGTAATTAAGTGTATAACCCGAAAGTTTGGTAAAATGCAGTGCTAAATAACTCTATTCAAGAACAAACACAAAAACCAAACCACAGACGATTAATTTCACACTTTTCGAAAACACAATGATAAATGTTCAACTATCAGGAAAAAAACCAGAGGTTGATAGATTAGTATGCAAACACTCCACCAACCTAGCTATGACAATGTAACCATTTGACACATGTTTTAAGTTTTAGAGCTTAATAAAATAATTTGTTTCGTTTAAAATATTTTTACGATGGAAAGTCATTTTTATATTTGAGACTCTTATATCCCCTTGCGTAAACGTTGTGTCTTGGGCTACTTACTATGGATGACCCATTTTTAGATTTGGGGGCGTGTTTAAAAACCAATATTCAACTTGCATTCAACTTCTGTAATCCTACTTCAGTGACCGAATCGTTATAAACCAACTACATGTATATAATAATCCTTACCGGAGATAAATTGAGATGTAGGTGAAGTGTACCGCTACTATAAGGGAAATTTCCTCTTGCATTTCTTTTGGGAATGGCATTCCTGAAGCACTAAAACCACAAAAACAGTAAAAAATAGGCTAATAAATATTTTAGTTGTAGCACTAATAAGAATTAATTTTATTTCATTAAGGAAGGCTAGATTAGTATTTCTAACAATTTTTCTTTCGATTTCTGAACTGCAATAATTCTAGAAAAATATCGTTAAAAATGAGCTAATATCATATTTTCGTTTAATTTTTAAAAATTATAGAATATACACTTCAATTCTCTTAATAATATCATTGATAGCTTGCAACTCCATTTGGTCTTGAACCACATTCTATAATAACAAATTCTCTTCCTTAATAACTCGAGATTCTTGGGCGTTTACAACACTCAGGTTGAGTGACTCATTCAAGTGCTGCTCTTAGATTAGGACCAAGTTTTTTTAGGCTTGTGTTTGAAGAGTATACATCAAACACATACGTATAGAGATTGTTAAGTTGTACTATCATTAGTTTTTTTAAATCGTTTAACCCACACGTTTGTACTTATATTGTTTGGGGTATCATTGGTTTTAATATTTAAAATAAAAATTCTGGTTTTGTAAATCATAATTTAGTTACTTACCTATAAAAACTCAGATAAAAAAAAGGATTAATATAAAACTATGTCATTAATTTCCAAAAAATATAATATCTTCATCAAACTATTCTCTGTATATACTTAATTATGACAGCAATAACTATTATATTAAGAATCCTTTTAATATTTTTAAATCACCTGTTAGCAAATGGATTAATAGTTTATTTTAAAGTCACAATTTGCTTAATTATATGGCTAGTAACTTGAACTTTTGGATTTTCATAAATATTATTTATCTTATCCGACACTTTATCCCAGTCGGTAGCGTGTCTATCTACTTAGTTAAGGGTCCTGCTTTGATTACCAGCATGGCCAAAAAATTTATCATTGGTGAAATGTAGGCTTAACCTTTCACAGTGATGAATTAACGGCTGGGGCTGGATGTTGTGCCTGTCCCACTCTTAAGTTATATTAGAAGGTACATGAAGCTACGACTGACCTAGTCAGCCGGTAGTGGAAAATATATGGCTTCAAATCTCGTTCAGGTGTACTGAGGGTGATTTTTCCAAAATGGATTCCCCCTCTCCGTCTACGAAAATGTGGGTACATTTCCTATAAATGTAACCTCCATAATTCCTGAACGCGTTAGCGTAATTAGCACATAAGCATGTAGCCCTAACGGGTAGTAAGACGAGGTGTTAAAAAAATTAAAAATATATAAATATTGTATTCCTAGGTGGGATATTTGTGGACAACTAGCGTAAAACCCGAAAGGTTACTAAGACGCGGTGCTTAAAATAAGTAGACTACCATTTATTAATGTAAGAAGGGTAGCCTCAAATAAAACATTTTCATTATCTTTATAAACTAATCCATTTAGAATATTCACATTCACTATTTATATATAATAGTAAAATTTAATTATAACACCTAATTATTAATAAGGATATTAGATAATATTTTATAAATATTAGTGAAATAAATACTTAAATTGAAATCCGAATTCATGAGGATTGAATATTAGATCCCACGAGGAACCGAACTAAACTGTTTTTAAACTGGTTGATCATCATTCACGATCTTGACACGTGGCTGAGACGGTAACAATAATTATGATAGTAATATTTTATTACACAGCGTGGGAATTTGAACTTTTTAATAAGTGCCTACTGATACAGAATACTTTCTTTAATACATTACGTACGGCATTAGTGGGCACGTGGACTAAAAGACAAACTGATCTAATCTGGTTTGTTAATGAAGATAGGAGCGGGGTTTGAGTCCCGTTTAGCTCTAATAGGGGTGGTGTTTCCTAAATGGTCTATTACTCTCTTTCTACTCAAATTTGGGTACGTTAACTTTAAAACTTCCTTCCTCATCGCAACCCTATTATTTTAGGTAAAATGTGTACCTTAATATAGAGTAGTTTGACATATTAAGGGAAAATATATGATTTAATTTGTGGATTAACCAAAAATTAAACTTAAAAAGATTAAATGCTTATATTTTCACATCATATCTTCAAACTGTTTTCATAAATAAATTCAAAAACGCATATGTTGTCAACGCTCTCATCCCGATCAGTATAATGGTTTCGGATCTTTTCACAGTAACAGGTAAACAGACGGCATTGCGAAAAAAAATACCTTTCTGGGTTCAGGAGGTCATGACATCCATCAAATTAAAGAGTTCGACTTTTTTGACGATCACAATAATTTCTCTACATACTCCATTCCAGCCTTCACCTACTTCCAACCCTGCCATATCATAAAGAGAGAGGGTTAAGAGAACTATGGAACTTATTATCTCAAGGTAAAGAGGATAGCTCACTGCTTGCTCTCAAATATCTTAAAATTTTCTGGTGTGGGCCTGTAAAAAAATTACTGTATTCGTTAGAAGAAGGGTAAATCTAGAGCCCTTTTTCATCGGCCTAAATTCATATCTCCTCAAATATGCCTATAAAGTTGTAGAAAATGATCTTAACCTACATTCTCACACATTTGTCCATATATATATAATATCAAAATATTTCAATTAACCAGCTAAGGATAATGAACATGGAATTTTAAATAAAATATACCCACATTTTTGGAGAAATATAAAAACTTTTAAGAAAAACCACCCTCAGTACACCTCTCCAGGATTTGATCCCCGAAGTTTATGACATTGAAAAACTTTAATAAACCATAAGCCATATTAGTTTTTGGTGCCCGTTTAAGGGGTAGTTTTCTTAATTAAATTGATTTTAAATTAATGTTAATCGAATTTTGAAAACTGCCAACACGCATTTGTATGATATTTATACTACTGTTTACAAATTATGCTAGAACATATCAACCTAATAAAATGTTTCAGATACAAAATGTATTTTCTCATAAAACTTGACTCTTCATACGTCTCTTAAATTAAATTAAATTTTATTATCTTTGTAGTAATTTTATTATAACTAGCGTAATTTGAGTATTTTTTTATGCTAGTTATTTCAAGAGCCATTCAAAATGGCTCTGTTTCACTGTGACAGCCATTTTAAATAAAAATCCTGTGGTTAATTGATCATATAGTACTTGCTTCTCCCACCAAAGTAATTAGGGTCTAAGGTATTATGGACATTATGGGAGTCCAAATTACAGAACCACAACGCCCGTCCAAGTATACGTTCATGATCAGAATGTTATGGTAGCTTTCAAAATGGACACGCACAAAAGCGTTCCGCAAGCATTGTGTCACCCGCGGCGTTTTAAAAGCTGTTGTGGACTCAGCCCTAGATTAAGTGGTTAATAGTTTAGTTTGTTTGTTTGTTTGTGTGTTCCAGTGTCAGTATACTAGCTAATAATGACCTACCCTAATTAAGTCTGGGACCGCAAAAAAAACCAAATATCTAGACCCCCTACTGGTAGTTTGTCACTTAGTAAATAAAATTGAACTTTGTTTCATGACTATACATTTTCATCCATGGTGGAAATAGAACCAATGGCCTTTTGATTATTGAGAAAACAACTTATAAACACCGGTGATTTGCCAGCCTGGTTCGTTAATATCAAATGGGTTAAGTAAATAAAATAAAATATATAAATACTCTTCAAACTACTGCTAAATATACCAAAACGTATAGTAAATTTCTACTATTCTATTCTTTCTCCTGATAGTATTAGGAAAAATTAAATACTAACCTATTTATAAATTAAAATCTGTGGAACTGATATGACTCAAAAGCAAATCCCGTAAAATTTTTTGTTTGAGAAATAAACCTCTAGTCTAGGGAACACTTTTTCGATTTTGGGTGAATACGACTATTATAGCTATTATTTGTATACGGGTTATGAATCAATCAATCCTACTAGGAAGTAACTAGACGCTATGTTTGTGTGTATAATATTAGATGTACTGCCCTAGGCTAAGCTAATTTTTCAAACTTGTACTAATGTAATATCAGTGTCTAGAAATTACAGCATTTTAAATTATACTCCTATTTGTATACATATAAAAGCTAATTATGCCTCAGAAGTTTTATTTTAGAAGTATACTTTGCCACTTATTTACCCACTGTGGGGGTCGCATGGTCTAGGTCAGGGGTCCCCAACCCTATACTCATGGACGCTATGGCACCCGCAGAGCCTTTTACATCTGCCCGTCAATCTTTTACCACAGTTGAATAGTTATAGACTAATAATTATAATCTGTCACTTTTCTGACAAAAATCAAGTGTGTGCTTATCTCCAGGTATGCTGTTCTCAAGAAGTTGGTGATTGAAAGCCCTCCTCTTTCCAATCCCTCCGTCGCATTCATTTCTTTACCGGCTCATATACATAGTGTGCTTTTACTCGGAACTACCATTCTAATAGTTTCAAGCAGAATGGTTCTGCTTTTTCCTAATCTCAAAGACCTAATCCCTTCCATTATTTTCCCCACACTCACTATTACCATACTAATACCTCCTTTTTCTTTGTAAATATCTTGACATGGGTCTAGCCAGCTTTGTTGACTGAATAAACACAGAAGAAATACATATTTTTAAAATGTACCTAAGTACCAAAATGGTGGTGAATAGGTAAATATTGCCTTGTGTCTTTATTTTGGTCTTGTAAAAACCGTAAATAAAGGAGTATTTTTCCTATTTATTGACATTTACTTTTGGTTTGGTAAAAATTGTTTCAATTGCTTAAACTGGTTTTGGAATAACTTTGCGTATGTACTATTTGCATTATTTTATATACGAATTTAAAAAATTTTTAAATTTTATACTCACAATTCCTTTTAATAATATATATATATATCTGTGTGTGTGTTATTTGCATTATGAATTATGTTTGGCTATAAACCTGCCTTGAAAAAGTAATTGGTGCCCGCCGCACTACCGTTAGTTTTGAATGTGCTCTAAGGTACAAAAAGGTTGGGGACCTATGGTCTAGAACATAGTTGGGCAACATATGTTTCATTGTCACCTTAGCACAGTCGGTAGCATGTCTTCTTACTTAGTTAAGGGTTCAGGTTTCGATTACCGGCATGGCCAAAAATCTATCATTGGTGAAATATTGGTCTACCCCCTCACATTAACAAACTAACGGCTGGGGACTGGATGTTGTGTATGCCCTAGTATTAAGTTAGATTATAAGACATATGAAGCTACGACAGGCCTGGCCAGCCGGTAGTGGAAAATAAATGGCGTGAATAAAAAACCAACCCAGGCCACAAACTGGAAACTAATAGATATAACGTAAACTTGTCATTGTAGCCACAGGAGTGGTAAATCAAAAATGTAATTCACCACACCATGCCAAAATTGGGAAATTAGGTTGCCCCATCGAACGTTTAACACAACGCACACTTTTTGAACGAGTTTACTAAAAACATGTCCACTTTAACTAGTCAATCAACTCGTGTCTCAGGCGAAAATGGTTAAAATGGTTCAGATTTTAAATGTGAGAAAATTTTATGTTAAATTTGACCATACTTTTATCTTAAAAGTTGCATACACACTGTCTGAATATCTGAACACAATGGCTAACTATACGGAATGTTTCCAAAGATATGCAGAGAATGTAAAGTTACAACCAGCACAACCATGTAGTCTGGAAAAAGTTTGTTTTACTTTGAGATTAGGCAAACTCAAACTATTCACACTTTTATGGCCAATTCTACACTTGGGACGATTGGCGACTGGGTTGCCCACCCCGTGTCTCAAAAGTCACTTTCGTGATGGACTATACTACCAGTGACGGGGAGATTGGAATTAGAATTCCAGTTGGGTGTATTGAAGATGGCATTACATAAATTATTATTATTATTATTATTACTATTATTATTAGCTTACTACCCGTTCGGATTGTATGCACTTACGCTAATGTGTAATGGTAGGGTGATTGTGAGATGAAATAGAGGACCTACAGTTTAACGTGGGATCCGAACCACTGTGGATACTTGGCATTCCACACATTCACACATAACATAAATGATTTTCAGCTCTGCCTCTACGTAGATATAACTTCATCTTCCTTAAGTATTACCTAGCCAATACTTACCCCGTTAGTATGAATATATATATATATATA
>CABFWB010000937.1:89908-109253 GCA_902151455.1 Timema bartmani
CCCCCCACCTTCCCAACCCCCACATATGACGCGTCTTGATTTCATGGCCAACTTGTAAATATTGTTAAGCTAACTTTTATGTTCACTTTTTTTTAAACTTATATAAGTTTTTTTAATAATGTTCATATTTATTTGGTGAGGAATAGTAAATTATAAGGTTATTTCTTCTTTGTTATTTTTTTCTCTCTCAGCTTTAGTCTTCTATTACGACGACATGTTTCGCTGTTACACCATCTTCAGATCTGAGGAAAACCAATGTAATTGTAAATTATTTTGCATATACATGTGTTATTAAAATTATATATTTTTAAACATTTAAACATTAGAAATGGAAATATTTAAGAGAAATTAGAATATGATACATGAAATATTAAATAAATAATCACTTTAATTAACAAGATTATAAATACCTTATTTGTAATAAAAATGATTGATTTATATCCATACTATCAGAAAGTTTGAGAATTTTTAAGGTGTTACATGTAAGAATCTCTTTTTGGAATGATCATAATAATTAATATGTATAAGGTTATCAATATAAAGAAATAAAATTGAACAAATGATAAGTAAGATAGTGTTTCTAATGTGACATAGAGTGTAATTTATATGATGATTAAATATAGATAATATAAATATATCGTTTATTTTATCAAAATTTTGGACATCAAATAAGATGAGGCAGAATTTACGGTTTTAATCTTCTTGATTATGGTTCGAATAGGTTTGAGTTGATACTGAGAGATAGCAAGAATTTTTTGAATAGGGATTATTTATAATAATTTACAATTACATTGGTTTTCCTCAGATCTGAAGATGGTGTAACAGCGAAACATGTCGTCGTAATAGAAGACTAAAAGCTGATATAAAATACAAAATAAGGATGATAATTATATAAAATCAGGAAAATGGAATAAAAGAAATAGCAAATAAGAAATAACTTTATCATAAAAATAATTACTGGATTGAAGGCATCTCTTTGAAATAACCATTGTTTTGTTATAAACTTACCCGTTTATTTCAGTGTACTAGGAACAATCAGTGCGTGGTGATATAGCCTAACTTTGTAGATAAGATAAACTTCCATCACTCTACAGCTACAGTCGACACAAACTCAAAAACCACTTCCTGTAGCCCGCACCTGTGAGCACTTGGATTTACGTCAAACTCATCTAGTCTTATTTGGCAGTGATCAAGAGGCTGGGAATTGAAACTAGGCTAGGTGAATTGAGAGTATTTTTCATGAATTGTTCCCTACTTTACCTCAAGGAAAGCTCGGGTAAACTTCCTTTAAGGTAATTAAACAATAGAAATTACTAATATCTTTTGAGTTCATAACATCTTGGCAGGGATTTAAGATAAAATTAACGAGTAGAGTTTGGTTGGAATAAAAACAAAAATAATTTAAAATAACGTTATTGTGTACTAAAAAATTAAATAAACTAAGATTAGTGGGGTATAAAAAGAACAGTATTTATATATGATAAAAAAGATGTGATTTTAACAATTTTAATCTACTTGCACATTTAAAATTATTTTTCTTAAAATGGTGACCTGGTGGTCTAAGGGTAAGGTGTCAGACTTCTGTGCTGAGGATCAGGGGTTCAAACCTCGGTCCCGGCACAGATTTATCTGATTGCCGAACCCTTCCTTCACCTCTGACAAGACGTGTATTAATCACTACTTGTGAATGTGAGGAATGCCAGGCCTCCACCGTGGTTCGGATTCCATGTTAAACTGTAGGTCCTCCATTTCATCTCACAATCACCCTACCATCACACATTAGCGTAAGTGCGTATAAACCGAACGGGTAGTAAGACGCAGTGCTAATAATAATAATAATAATAATAATAATAATAATAATAATAATTTTTCTTAAACATATTATTGATAATTGTGTACACCTCATATCCATGTCTTTTACTTTACATCCATTAATATCTACAGCCTGTAGCCTGGGTAGGTTTTTTTTATTCAAACCATGTATTTTTACACTACCAGACGGCTAGGCCTGTCGTTGCTTCATATGCCTTATAATCTAACTTAAGACTTTGACGGGAACAAAATACAGTCCCTGCCGTTAATTTATCAATTTGAAAGGGTAAACCTATATTTTCATCAATGATAAATTTTCGGCCATGTGGGAAATCGAACCCGGGACCCTTAGCTAAGTGGGGTGGACATCACGTGAATGTCTAATTATACTAAATTTCACCCCCATATATAATTGACCTTTCCATAACATTATTACGTAAAAAGCATACAATAGCAAGTTTTACCCCTTTCAGCTAGTGAAGTGTAATGATTTGAAACCTTTGAAACGCTATTTATTATAACTTAGCACGTGTTATAATTGTGCAATACATTTTTATTGTCGAATGAGCATAAACTCTATCATTGTCGTCGCTACCCTAGCAGCATAGTTAAATTCTGGTAGTCCAACCAGACAGGAAGTGAGACATAGTTTAGACTTTAGAACCACTGTTTATACTTTGTCAGAGAGCAGGTATTTATTTGTTTACTTTTATTTTGATGAAGAGCTGGAAAATTTATGTTGGTTAGGTAATGGTCTCGAGAGGGATACTTGACTAATGGAAGTTTGGGAAACACTTCTCTATATTAGTGGATTTAACCTGGAGTACGTAAAATTTAAAAAATATAAACATTTTTACATAAAACTTATTATTTAATACATTATTTTGGATGTAATGTAGTTTATATGTACAATAGGATCTGGCTAATTTGAAATTAGTTAATTCAAATAATTGGAAAATTCGAACCTACCATTATTCCCCACGAAATTCTCATTTAAATAAATGGTAAGAATAACATTAAATTAGAATTTTAGAAGGAAATATTTTGATAATTCGAAGTTTATAAAGTATATTGTTAATTTTTTTTAGTCTCTACTCACTTCAAACCTAACTTAATAATCCCAACCAAACCCAATAATCCTAGGAATGTCAAATACAGTTAAGAGTTATTGACTCATATTAAAAGAGTAAGCGGGGAATTTTGCACCAGCTGCAAGCGGTTTTCCTAGAATGGGGGATGTTTTGGCTCTGATTTAATCGCTTCTTTGTAACAATGCCATCAGGTGAGTCCCAGCATGGAAGGGGTAAGGTTTATGTTGCTTGTCCTAACCTGGCACCTTTGTCTCTCAGTGACAGTCACTCATTGTCATCTGACAAATGTAAATTGCGGTGTTTTCACGATGTCTAAGCGTGGAAACTACACAAGTTTAACCTTAGCCAAGAAGGTTGAAGTGATTAGAGAAGTGAAAAAGGGAGTGAAAAAGAAGTATGGCATCGCAAAAGAATATGAAATACAGCCGAACACTTAATTTAAGTGCAAACACAGATAAAGTCGGCATTTTTTGTACTTTGAGTTATATTTTACAATCTTTCATTTTGAGGTTTTTATTTGTTGTATACGAACTGTTTAGATAGATACCCAATGGTTAGTTCGAATTTTGGATATTTTGAATTTTTTAGATATCCCTTGGAGTTCGAATTAAAAAGGTTCTACTGTATATTATAGTGGGGGTGTATAGTTCCTTCACAGAGATAAGTATTCCGAGGGGACAGACAAGGATATACCAGATCCTCAGTCTTACGGAATTTTCACTGCACTCCTTGAGCCAAGTTGACTCCATCAACACTGGGGTTTGCTAATGTCAATGCTCAGTGATAAAAACACCTACAAATGTGCACTTGTTAAACGACTCACTTTTAACATGTTCGTAACTAAGAGACCATTGTAATCGTAATGTTCATTCTGCTTAAGTACTTTGTGAGGTAGGATTATGTGAATAGGGAGTTGGGTCGCTACCTAAGCCTGGCTTTGTTGAACCAGGCTGAAGGATATTTGTGTCTTCTATCGAGTGACACCATGTTTAAAATTAGATTTTTTTCAATGCCCTTTGAAGGTTTATAGCGATACCTGTAATGAAGGACTCAAGCTATCCCACGGAGTGCAGCCATTTTAGCCTGGAGCCTGTAGGTCTGGTGTATACCTTGAGTGTGTCCTAAGGAAATAGCCTAGTTCCTCCACGACACTTCAAGGAAGGGATTATAAGTAATTCGAGTGAAACATTCTAGTTCCTCCACGACACCTCAAGGAAGCGATTATAAGTAAATGAGTCTGTCCACTTTTATCAGGAATGGTGGGGATGTCGGTGGGAGGTTAAAGGATCACCTCCTTTTCATATACGTCCACGGTAACGGGAGGAGTTTGGCATTTTAAAATGTAGAATTCACCCAGAACAAAATTCATCAACGCATGAATAGTAATGTTAAGTTAAGTTGGGTAGGAACCATAATTATATATACAAATTATGGAAAGTTCGAAAGCTAGGTTTGTACTAGGCTATTGGACTCGAACTACTTATAACCCCTTTCTTGGTTATCGTGGAGGAATTAGAAATACTTATAATCCCTTCCTTGGGGTGTCGTGGAGGAACTAGGACTACTTATAACTCCTTCCTTGAGCTGTTGTGGAGGAACTATATCTACTATAGCCCCTTTCTTGGTTGTCGTGGAGGAACTAGGACTAATTATAATCCCTTCCCTGTGTTGTGGAGGAACTAGGACTATCTATATTCCCTTCCTCGAGGTGTCTTGGAGGGACTAGACCCCTCTCCCCTCCACAGTGGGGGAACTCAGCTATGAAATTAAGGGAACTTTTTCGAATAAAGTATTAAACCAGATCTCTTGGCAGTTTTCAAAGTCACTCGATTATAAAATATGTAGGCTAAATATCGCATTATGCACCATCAAATCTGGGGATACAAATTTAAAGGGAAGCTACATATGGGGGTACGCTAACAAAAAAGGTTGCATACCACTACTATATAGCACCATCGAGAATCGAACGTGGTCTTGTAATTTTTTCTAATCACCATGTTTCACCACCTGTTTAGGCTATGCACTTACGTAAAAATTACAATAGTGCGTTAATGACTAGGAAGCTTTTATTTAGAGGGGCTGTACCTGCTTTTGCTTGGAGGGAGAGTGGAGAACCCCCTTTAGTACAACCATCTGAGATAAGAATCCAGATCTCCCTGACGTTGGCAGTCCAGTCTACTGCGAGAGTGGCGCCTTAGATCATTCGACCACCGAAGCCGGTCATGGTCCTCTTAACTTATTAGCTGCGCCGGTAGACCCGTGGTATAAATGCTAAGCTCATTTATTCTAATTTTCCACTCATGAGGAGCTCTGAGCTCAGATCCTAGCCGAGCATATTAAGGGTAATTTTTCCTAAACGTTTTCCCTTTAAGCCAATTAGGGAGAATTTTCAAGAAGGTCTACTTCCCTTATTTCTATTCTACAAGCGTAATTTATATATATATATATGTGTGTGTGTGTGTATATATGTACATAACTATATATGCATGTATAATATTTAAGCGTGTATGTATATTTTTCCAAGTATATATATAAGTTATTATATGTATAGACCGTCAACCCTTCTCTATAGCGAAGGCGTTGTGAGACAAAGAATAGATAGTTTAGATCAACAGGGATCTTTATTTGATCCACACTCAAATATGCAAAGCCCAAGTACCCGAACCTAACTGTGTTAACTATCAGTAAACTAATGTATTCAACTATTCACGTTTAGGGAGCTAAGAGTTTGCTTAATGTAAATGCATAACGAATGACATGAAGTTGACATTGGCCTGAAGGCCGTTTTATTATCAGAGAAAATGATCAAAATGTTAACAATATTATGTTTATTGATTGCGGACATTGCGCAATAACAAATAATCCAACAATATTTATCGGGAGGCGACTAAATGTACTTAAGTAAACAAATATTAATATAAGGTTACAGAGTACTAAATGCTATCATCTAGATTAAAGAACATTAATAATAAGTTAACAGAACCAATTCAGAAGTAAACAAAGTTAATTATTGCTAATAATAATCAAAACGAAATGAAAGCTGGATTACACCCTATTGTCTAAACAACATGGCTAAACCATTCAAAAGATACCTATAAATATCTTAAATTAAGTTTTTTAGAAAGTCTATACATATCATATCTCATAACCTATACATATCAACTAGTATAGTTTTGCTCATAACCATATACCTGGCTACAATATTTACAAGTAAAGTCATTATTCTCATCTAAAAACCCGTGAGGCGGGGGTAGCATACACACCAAAGAGCTTAATATCTTTCTAACTTATTTACTTAGTTCATAATACAATTTGAACATATTAAGATCATTTACCGAATTTCCCACTCGCGTAGAAATTGAAAATATGATACGAAACCATATTAGTTTCATCTAGAGTCACTACAACTGTAAGAATACAGCCTAACAAAATATAGTGCAAGATAGCGCACAAAGATTAAATTACATAATTTGACTTGCGAATACTACAACTGAACCTGAATTAAAAGGCATAAAACCTAATCATGCCCGTATTCAAAACAAATCTAATTATCAAGGAAATCAAATTTATTAAAAAAAAAGGAAGATAAATATGCCAAAGCATTATTGTGTTTGATCCCTACATAATTTAGAAAGAGTTTTATAGTTCCCCAGTTTTCAAATAAAAAAAAATTATATAAAAAAACTTTTCCAAAATAATGCACACTTACATGTTGTAAGTTCCTAAATCCTAATTGCATCAAAGAGTAATCGTGCCGTTCTGGGTACCAGCTTATATTTCACTTAGAACAGTGAGGAAAAATGGTAGGGAACTATGACTAATGAAGTCATCATTAGGGAGAATTAGAATAAGAAACGGCTCTCGTATAGACGCCTGCGCACAACGTCGAAAGGATGACTTTGGGGGGGTAGGGAGACACACGTGATAGCACTTGGCGCTTGTTTCCCCAAGTTTTAGTGCCTGCACAGTGTCCTCAACTCGGGGATAAGCGAACGGGATCACATGGTATTCCGAGTCTTCTTTCTAG
Source organism: Timema bartmani (assembly GCA_902151455.1). Classification (NCBI taxonomy): domain Eukaryota; kingdom Metazoa; phylum Arthropoda; class Insecta; order Phasmatodea; family Timematidae; genus Timema; species Timema bartmani. Next base: position 96,839 of record CABFWB010000937.1, read on the forward strand.
TTTTCTAGCCAACTTGAACGATGAACAGTGTTCTGTGTTGACGTGCGTGGAAGATTCATATAAGGCTCTGACTTCCGGTAAAATGGGATAAGTGTGTATACACCTTTTTTAGGTGGCGAAGGTTGGTGGCGAAGGTAGTCTGTAGCCACGGTACACTCAAACAAGTATTGAGACGTGGTGGAGAAAAAAACACTAGTGGTAAACCACTGGAGCCATATATTCACATATCAATAGATGAAGCAATTGACAAATTGTAAAAGGTATAGTAAACAGAAGGGTGTGTGAAATAAGTAATTGTATGTTGTTTGTGATCCACTAAGTGTATTTCAGAGTGATACGCTTGTCAATGGCTATCGGCAACATGTCTCATCTGCCCAGAAGCCCTATTTGCGTAAATGCACGGTTTGTCTGCATTGTGTCATTCTGGAGGTGGGCCATGTGTTACACTTTGTGGGAAAAACATCAATCTGGGAGGACTAGGTTTTTAAGTCTTTCTTTTACGAGGTTTTAGCACAAATATTAATATTAGTGTTCAACATCACTACAATAGTTAGCTCAAAATTATTCATAAACCATTATAATACTAAGTGTTCAACCATAACAAGGTTGAAATAAAATCTAATGAGGCCTCGTCTGAAGTGTGTTCATTGAATTGTTGTCCACTTCTTAAGGATTCGGTTATGCATAAAAAAAAGTCAACAGCATAATTTTTAGGGAGTATAGTAATGATATCAACCTCGGTGGCCTTGGGGTCACCTCAGGACCCGATGTTCGTGGGTTCAAACCCAGCTTATGTAGACGGATTTTTCTTGAGTGATACAAAATCGGAGGAAGGAACGTAAAGCCGGCTGTCTCATATGTTGTTTTTTTCCCGTTGTTTGGCATATTTGACCGGGAGGGATTTTGATGTCTAGCCTTGGTCACCTTATGTGTAGACTTCAAGCCGCTCTGTTGGCACGTAACGTTGCCTAGGGTACACTTTAGGAGGTTGTCTACGCGTCGTAACTGCATTGAGATGATGTGATGATGGCTATAATGACGTTGTGGAGCCGGGGTGAGTCTTAACCTAACTTAGGCCTAATTAACCAAACCCTTGTGACCATTGGAATTACTCCCCTAAAGGGAAATACCCCAAAGGTACCAGGTGGGAATCGAACCAGGGACCCAAAGTTTCGTAGCCATGTGCACTGACTACTACACCACGGGGCCGGATTGTCTTATGGTAATTGTGGCATATAAGATAAGCCTGGAAGGTATTTGAAAACAACTTTCCAGCAAAATGTGTAGGTTCTTTCACGCTCGCTCATATAAATTCAGTGTGGAAGGCAATGGGAAACCACCACACTTCCTGAACTCCCCTAGTACATGGTATTTCTAAAAGATGGCGCAGGCAATACTAACCATGAAGATCTGAATTCGTGTCCAGTTCCGGATGGATAGAATTAGGCCTACATCAAACTAACTTTCGGGTTGTTGACCAAAGAAGAAGAATTTAATCACTAACCGCCTCGGTGGGTATGTAGAATAAATGCCAGGTACATTTAGTTTGGTATGTCAGTGACCCTGGCACCGTCATCCATATCTTATTAGCGTAATTAGGTGACTTCTACCCCGGGCGAGTAGTAGAACCGAGGATTATTTATATTGTGTGTTCTGTCTTTTGACGGGTCCCTTGCTTTGTCCAAATTTAGTCCTTTAGCATGTCCTATTAGCAACCTATTTTTTTTATAGATCCTGATTCCATGATTGAGATCATCAATCATTTACTTTAAAGGTCCTCTTGGCCCCTTTTTCCCGTGATAGAAATATATATATCCTTTGGCATTACTGATCATTTAATTCTAGATTACCCGCCTCGGTAGCGTAGTTGGCTAACGCGCCGGTCGTGTTGAGTCAGACCACCAAGGACGGGGAGATCGAGGTTCGAATCTCGGTCGGGTGAACTGGGGGTGGTTTTTCCTAAATGGTTTTCCACTCTCCCTCCACGCAAATGCGGGTTCACTTCCTCTAAATTCAACCTTCCCATTTCCTAATCCAATAGTGTAATTAGTACTTAAGCGTATAACCCGAACGGGTAGTAAGACGCGGTGCTAAAAATTAAATTAAATTAAATTAATTCTAAATTTTTCTTTCCCTTCAATTTGATTCACGTAAGGTGCAATTATTGCTAAAGATGTATTTCATTTCTAAGATCATGATCTACATTGGAAATGTAGATGCTATTATTTGAATAGCTTATAGCCAGAAAAAAGTTTACCCGGTGTACTTAGTATATTCAAACTTTTATCGTATGAAAGAAAGTTTTATTCATATGTCTTTCTACCATCTGTACTTTAGAGCTAATGGGCTAGGAATATATAAGGTATCATTTAGAGGAAATGTATTAGCATTTGTATGTAGGGATAGTTGGTGACCATTTAAGAAATACCATCTAGCTGGAATTTTAACCCCGACCTTTCTATCATCGGCAATCAGATTAAAAAGACTGGCATTTAGTCCCCGTGCCCATCGATGTGGGTGTTAACGATTATTTAACACACCTTCTCCATACAACTTTTTTTTGTTTTGTGTAGATTTACCTATCGCATTTTTGGGAGAACTTTAAAAATAACACAAAGTTAATGTAAATTGTAAGCGGGTTATCAGTTAATGTGTCTTATTAATGAGAAAATGTCATGGGTTATTAGAATTAGAATTCACTTCAATTCGTTTCACTGAAATTTACGTAGTAGGATTTTAACACAGAAACATATAATCATCTGCGTGGTTATTAAGTTAATTTTTTAGGGCACTCCCTACTTGAAAGGAAATATCTCCACATAGCAGAATTTATTATGCCCAATACAATTCTGAATCTTCAAAACCACTAAATCAATCCGTAATGTTCTTATATTTTTTTGACCTTACTAAAAATCGACGTTATTGGCTTAAATAAGGCTAAATATATGTTACTAAAGATTTAATTTTTAACTCAAAACTTCAACATTTCGGATTAAATGTCGTGGAAAACGAGATAGAAATTAATTTTTATAGTTTTTATTTAAATGAGAAATTAAAAATTTAAGGTTTTTAATATATTATATGGACATGTAGTTAGTTACCTTTCACGTCCATTTTGGCATAGGCCTCAACTATATTTTGGAATAATATACCACTTTTTAAATAATGCAGGATTTCTTAGCATCAGAAAAGCTTATGCGTGTTTTGGTATAAGGCCCATTTAAGCCGTATGTTGATACAGTTTTTTTTAGATTTAATATGCATGTTATAAACGGCAAGGGATTTCTCCCAGATTGAGTGGGTGGGTGGCACTAGCTGTCCGAATGGCTGAATGCGTGCGCTGCTCCGGATAGAGAAGGTATAAAATCAAGACCTACCTTGGATCGTAGATTCATTATATACATCCCCAGTTAAAAAATAATATCAATCACGATACTAAACTGCGGTGTAATTTATAGAAAAACTTACAAAACCATTCTTCTGTCGACATTCCTCTCTTCTTGTGTATGAAAGGCGGTTTCGTTATGTTTTTTGGTTTAGCTTTGTTACACCCTACATAAAAATATCACTGAAGTGGTTATTGAGTGCATGCAGGCGTGTTGGATCTTCCTTGCAAACCATCACCTGCACTTCTTCAACGGGCGACCTAATCCCAGAGTCTGTTCAAGGGTGATCTGGACTCGGGGGTGAAGTGTGGAGGGGATAGGAAAGGGGGGGAAATGGGTGGGGTGGGGTGGGGTGGGGAGAGACTTCATAATTGGTCCCGATAGACCTGGGGTAGCTTCCCACCCTCGCTTCCATCTTTACCCTTCTAGCTACCCCCTCACACCCGTTCTTGGAGGAACAACCGGTCAAATAAATTCCTCAATATGCCTTGCATGAATTTCAAACAAAAGCAATGCCGAAATCAAAACATTGTCAGCTGAGTAATCTCAGTGATAGTGAGCTAAGACTTCAAACCAGGAGGCTGGCAGGCCTACTCTAATCCTGGTTGGAAGCACTTGATATATGTTTATTGCCATAAATGGTTGTTTTCTTATCTATGCAAATTCTGAAGATATTCTTTAAAATCAGCTTCTTCCTTTTTCTCCTTTTTACAAACCTGACTAGTAATATATAAAAATAGTTTTAATACTGAAAAAATTAATAGTAATAATAATACAATAAGATGGTAATAAAATAATTAATAAAAATTTTTCATTTTATAATCTGTTCTTGCTGCAGCGTTTTTACTTCATCAATAAAATGATGAAAAACAAACTTTGCTAAAGGTTAACCCGCACGACGCAATTTGCCATACTCTAGGGACAGGTTATACAAAGGATATTATCACAGAAGTTAAATAATTATTCACTATTTTACTCTTTCAAGCTTTAGAAAATAATGAATAATTTAACTTCTGGGATCAATCTTGTTGTATACGTACCTTGTCTAGCAAAGACTATTCTTAAGTACGTTATACGGGTTAACTTTAAAGACCTTTTTTTTTTCCATAATTTTCTTTCTGAAGCAAGAACATTGCAGGAAGAACGGTTTGTAAAATAAAATGTTGTTCATGCAGTAACTCTAGTACCATTTTACCGAATTGTGCTAATTCAAGCTTTAGAAAAAAGGAAATAGACCTAGAAGTGAACCCTGGAAAGGCAACAAATTTGGTCACACAGAGAACACAGGTTGAGGACGATAATCTAGAGACCTGCTTCGGTGGCAGCATGGTCTAAGGCGTTACTATTGCAGTAGACTAGACTGCATATGACGGGGAGATTGAGGTTAGAATTTCAATTTTTCCATAATGTTTACACTTCTTCAAAATATAAAATTTCTATTCCTAAAACCTTTAACTTAGTTATTACATAAGCGTACATAACGGGTAGTAAGACCTGCTAAAAAGTTAAGATAATCTAGAGATTACTTCTAACAGCATATCATTTGACAGGGTTAATGAGTTTAAATATTTAGGAACAATTTTAACTATCATTAATGATATTAGTTTGAAAATTAGTAAAAGAAAACAGCCGTGAAATGCATGGTATTACTCGGCCAGTAAGTAGTTGACATCTCGCCTGCTGTCCAGGAATGTAAAACATAAGATATACAAAACTATAGTTTTACCGGTTGTTTTCTATGGGTCTGAAACGTGGTCTCTTACCTTACATGACGATAACAAATTTAGGATGTTCGAAAACAAGGTGCTTAGGAATATATTTCCAGGTCCAAAGAGGGATGAGGCTACTGGGGAGGGAAGGAGATTACATAACGATGAGTTACATACTTGTACTCATCACAAAACATTGTTAGGATAATAAAGTCTCGTATCTTACGGTGGGCAGGACAGATAGCGCGAATGGGAGAATTTAGAAACGTTTTTAGGGTACTTACTGGCAAACTCAATGGAAAAAGACCATTGGAAAGACCTAGACGCAGATGAAAGGATAACATTAAAATGGACTTGAAAGGAATAGGGTGTGGGGAGGTGGACTGGATAGAACTAGCTCAAGATAGGGATAGGGTGGAATGAGGTTGACTGGATAGAACTAGCTCAAGACAGGGATAGGGTGTAATGAGGTTGACTGGATAGAACTAGCTCAAGACAGGGATAGGTGACTTTTTTTTTTTAAGTGCTGCAATGGACTTTCGAGTTTCTAATGCCATAAAGTAAGCAAGCTCAAGAAAATAATATAATATATATATTAAAGTAAATATGGGTGAAGACGCTGTTGATGTTTTTATGGTTTATTTCTTAAAAAACAGATTAGTTTGGAACTTTAGTCAAGGCTGAAAGTAGTGAGGGTGGGTTTTCCTAAATGTTTTTTCATTCTTTTACTTCTTCACAATTTCATTTAAATTTTTTCTTTACTCTACTCAATTATGTAGTGAGGCGGATAGCCCGGGTGGGTATTAATATGCAATGTTCAGAAAAATATACAATATTTATATTTATCAAACTTGTCATGGCTATATTAATGGTGTTACTTTATAAGGCAATATTACTGAAATCAGCTTAAAAAATATGAGAACTGTTTAAAATTTGGTCAATAGAATTAGATTATTTGTATGGCGGTTGGGGGTGGGGGATGGATACAAATTTTGACTAAAAATAAAGAACCACGCAAATTATTAACCTATTTCAGATAAGTCAAACTCTCAGTCCGCATGTGGCCCTATCAAGAATTTTATTTTGCCCCCGGACCATGTTATGAAATGCAACCCCAAGTTTCTTTTTATAAAGTCAAGGGAATTTAACAGTTTGGAATATGATATTTGAGAATTTGACATAATATGGAGAAATTTGGTATGTAAGTCTTGTGTACCAAATTTATACTCTTTTTAGACATGGATCATTTCCCAAAAATTGTTGATTTTGTGCTTCAAAGATGTTTAGTGTTTGGCAGCACATATTATGTCAACAGATTTTTTCTCACATGAAAAGTAACACACACCCAATATAGCTCAGCCATTCTTTTCTAATAACCTAGAGGTCTTGGGTTTGATTCCCGGTGCTACCATAGGTATTTTTTCCTAAAGGGAATTCTTTTTATGGTTGCCATATTAAGAATGATTAGGCTTAAGACATATCTAAGAATGGTACTTTGGCACCATTTAATCATCATCATTATCATCAAGTCAGTTCATCGGAATTTAATAACGCACATAACTCAGAAGACGGTTTCATATCCACCACTGCCACTAGAAGACCAAGAATTTCCACGTGACGAACCTGATGACATACTTTTAAAAAAAATGGTTGACTATTGTTGCAGATAGAATTACATTTTTTGGTAAAAATATAAGGTAAGTATTATTCTTTTATACCGGTGCCTACTTTTTTTATTTTTGTAATAAAATATAATAAATTGGAATTATTTTTTTCAGATAATTACAATGCAGTTTCTTTTCAATGTGGCATCCTCATTATTTTAATCTTCAAAATGGCCGTTGGGATCAAATGAATTTAATACTCCTGGCCTATACTATCCTATCGTAATTAGACCTAATCCAAACTAACACGGCTAATATTTAGCTAGTAAAAGTCCGTTTCCTTAGCACAAATGATACCGCACCGGCCTACTGTACTAAGGCTCCTGAATACCCCTACCCCTTCACGGTCAAAAATTAAATCAAAGGTTAGATTGGGACTTCCATTTTCACAGTTGTGAATTTACGTCTGGAATGGGTGCTTCTTCATGGTATAGAATTAAGCTTGTTTAGTATATGGTTTACGAGATTTAAAAAAATCATTAAAAACTATACATTGTATAATCGCAGTAGCTGGCACAACCTTTACCAATCCATCATAAATTACTAAATCCAGATTCCCTTGATTTAAAAAAATCAAATAATGCAAAAATTATAAATAATAATTTAACTTAATAATAATATAAGCAAATATAGCACAAAATGTAACATATAAATAATTTATTAAATAAATTTATCAATCACTGTTCAGAAAGTGCTTATTCAACATTACAAGAAAAAAATAAAATAGAATTAAACCTAAAATAGAGTAAGGTAATCATTTTGGTTTGTTGAAATATTTTTTAACTAATAAGAATTCACATACAAACAATATTTCAAAATAGAAAAAAAGGCTCATATTTAAATTTCACCAAACCACTTGAGTCACTATTTGAGTACCAATTCTTTTCCGTATTTAGTTTTACACTATTATTCGCCAGCTATGCATACATTTTTGTTTTAACAATTTATATTTATCCAGAAGTCAATGTGTTTTGTTCATTTTATCATTGTGAAATTGACATATTATTTGCTAAACTTATTGTCTGTTGTCACGAACCGGATCACACAATCTTTATTATTCTTCATTAAAAACGCGGCGGGCTATCTCCACAAAGTAATCTCTTTGGAAATGTATGTTTGGAAGAACTATAAATTATAATTAAATATTTTTGTCCCCTCCATATATTTGCAGTCATTTATCGTTTTATATATATACATTTATAGGCCTATCAAGCCATCATATTGTTAGTCGATAACTTTCAGGCATCAAGCCATGGTTATGAATATAGTTTCTCAGTTGTGATTCATATCTGTGTGGTTTCTCGTCTCCTATAACTCTAAATGACTCTGCACTTCCTCTAAGATACTCTCTTCGTCCTTACTGCCTTGGTTAAGTTGTTAAACAACCCTTTTGTTGAACAAAGGAGGTGATTCTCAAAGGGTTACTCATGTTGCCTTTTTTATTATTTTGCAATGAATTAATGAAAAGAATAGTGATGTAATATGTGATCGCAGGAGATATGTTTTACCTCATCTACCTTCTCCTATTATTTCCCTTTTTTCTATACTTTTTTGTTATGTGCACTGCATCTTACTACCCGTCCGGGCTATGCACATATTATAATTAAGCGAAAAGGGTTGGGGAACGTGTATATACACTTTCACTAAATTCAACCTTCCTCATCCCTAACACATTAGAATAGTTATCAAACTGTTATGTATATCAAACGTAAGGGTAGTAAGACGCAGTGACAAAAAAAACTACCCGTTTGGGCTATCCACATATTTACACTAATGGGGTAGGTATGAGGAAGTTAGAAATTAAAGGTAATGAACTCTCATTGGTGTGGAAGGTAGAGTGGAATAAAATACACCGTTTGTAAACACGATTGGGATTCGGACATTGAGCTCCCCGTTATATGGATCTGTTCTATTGCGAGATTAATGCCTTAGACCATGGTTTCAAACTATGAGACGCATAACCCCACGGGCATGTGACAAACCAACTAATCGAGGACAACGAGAATTACATTTCAGTTTCTTTAGAATTGTTTGATAGTTGGTCCCATGTTTTTAGTACAAGCCTCTCACACCAGAGTGACTGAAGCGCGATCTGGACCCCAACTAGTCTGTAACTGATGCAACTTCATTTTCAAGCCAACTGTTGCACGATATTATAATAATTGTATTGTTTTCCATATTAAAGTATATATTTTTTTGCAAAAAATATTATGGTAAATTTATTAGTATGCTAAAAGTAATGAACAAGACTTTTGTATTAAGCTTGTCGAGAATATCATACGATCACTGAGGCGGGTATTTCATTGCCTATGTTAATAAAATGAAGATTATGTGTGTATGTCATGAGCATTGCACGATATCTACAGCACGGAGAGGTCTGAAATTTAACAATTTATAGCCCCTGTGAATGAACTTGTTCACCTATAAGCCAGAATGTTAAAATATTGAATATAATTATTTTAAAAATTAAAAACCGAGCAAGTAAAGAAATATTAACCCGTCGCCAAAGCTGTACAACTTCATCACATACAGTTTGTAATACAGTTTGGTTGCCATGGAGAGTAGACCAGAAGAGCTTGGTATCTACAACAAACTCTTATTCTCATGTCACCATGATTTATTAATTATTGTAAAATGTTGGGATTTAATTTTAATAAATAGTGTATATGTATTAATACGTTTTATACCTGTAAAACTTTTTAGCTTTTTTAGTGTTTACCCCTTTTACCCTACATACTTTACACCCTACACATTTTATACCGTTTTTACCCTTTGAATATCTTTTAAACGTTTTATCATCTTTACCCTAAAATATTTATCCGGGGATATGCCGGGTAGTTACTATAAAAAGGGAAAAAAGGCGAAAAATTGTAAAAATGTAAGAAGTAAATCCAATCAAAAAGGGAAATAAGATCAAAAGGGAAAATATTGCCAAATATCCAAAAATGACCAAAATGTCAAAAAGTTCAAAAAGGACACAATTGAAAAAAATGTTTAAAAGGGTAAATAGAATAAAAAAAAGGTATAAAGGGCACAAAGTAAGTCATAAAAAGGGTATACAGTTTACAATAGGTAAAGGAATAAAAAATGTAAAAGATTAAAAATCTGTAAAAGGGTCAAAAGGAGTGAAAAGAAAAAGAAATCAAGGGTAAAAGGTTAACGGGATAAAAAAGCGTAAACGAGTTAGAAAGTTTAAAGTGAGTAAATAGGTCATTAAAGGAAAAAGCGAAAACATCATTACTTTAGGGTAAAAAAGACTAAAAAGGTGGTAAAAGTGTAAAAAGTTCAAAATGGGCAAAATGGGTAAAAAGGGTAAGCGTGGTAAAAAGTTTAAACGGGATGGATGCGGAAAAAAATGCTAAAAGGCTTTTGATTGAATTTAATAACAACCAATTATTCATGATTTTGAAACTCTTATTTTTTATTACCACCAACAGGCAATAGCTCAAAGTATTATGTATAGAGAAGTTATGACATTTCTTTTGAAGATTAAATTTTATTTTAAAATATGTTCATATCATATCTCTATTTTGAGATTGTGTTTTAGTAAGTCTACTCTAGCGTCTTGTTTTACCATTCAAACCAATAATATTTAATCAAGATTAGGCTACTATTAGCTGTAGTTAAATTTATATATTAAAAATAACAAAGCCACTTTATATATTCCTCGTGCGAAGAACGAGTACACAAGCTAGTAGAAAATAAATGAAGATGTGTGTTGGCTTAGGCTACTTGTTGACTATAAATACTGTTTTATGCTTCATAATGTTGCCCAAAGATATTATAAAAGCTAAATTTGATGATAACAGGAGGTGTTTTTTAATAATAGACTTCAGATGTTGTATTTGGCTGGACACGATCTCGTTACTTAGTCTAAAATTGTGTAAACTACATATTTAATCTTATTTTATTAGTAACGTTTCTTACTACCTTTTCAGGTTATACGCCAATGTTATAATTACGCTCATGTGTTATAACATGAGGAAGGTTGAATTTTAGAGGAGGTGTACCTAAATTTGCGTTGAGGGAGAGTGGAAAAAACCATCCTCGTTTCACCCAACCCGGATACGAGCCCTGATCTCCCTGTTATTGGCAGTCTAGTATAACTCGATACTGACGTCTTAGAACATGCTGCCGCTGATGCAGGTTTTGTCTTATTAATGTTTATAGTTACTTATCTGGTATTTTTGAATCATATTAAAAAGGTTATTATTTATTAACAGCATTTATAAAACAAATTAGCAATATTTATTTATATTATTAATAAAGCTTTAAAAAGAAGTCTGAGTGTGATGTAAAAAAATCTATATCATAATACCCCATAGCTATAATAGCTATTATTAAACCTAATTGTCTCAATTTAGATAAATCAATAACTATCATAGAATCATACTCATAATTTACCCTTATTCCATGATACACGCTTAAAACATAAATTGACAGTGACTAGAGTCTTAAATATCTACTAAAGAAACTTAATTAAAATGGATTAATAAACACAAATGGCCCATGATTCGATGTATTAAATAAATAATGTGTGGTGACTTTCTTAATAGGCTTTATTTAGGACTCACCAAGAAGCGCTGAAATGGATTTGATATCCTGAGCTGATTAAACTAATTTCCTTATAAATGATCTCCCCACGCGAGTTTTATATTAATTCATTAAACAATAAAGTTATTAAAGATTTAATCTAGTTAATAAGGACCTAAAGAGGGAATTTAAGAGGAAGTGTACCAGATCTTGCCTGTAGAGAGGAGGGAAAAAAGAAATTTAGAAATACCACTTTACTACATTGGTGGGGATCTAACGAGTAAAGGTTCTGAAAAACGTTGACACTGAGCCAACCCTGTCTTTACTGGTGCGAGTTAATCTGTAACTAAAACGGTAGACCAATATAAAAAATCTTCAGGGATTAAATAAGGTTGATCTACCTTCTCTATAGGTAATTCTACCCTTATTTTTATTCCCTGTATCAAACAAAGCCTGCACTGTCTTCGATGCAAATTTATCACAAAAGGTGTTTGGGTAAATTACCTGAACTCTCATTAATATTGTTAACATCTATTAGGTCAGTCACTTTCAATATTAGTTATGATTTTAGAAATCGATTACAAAAGAATAAGAATAATATCGTCTTAATTAAGGTGAGAGTAAGGCCAGCGCTTTTTCTTACACTTACCACGAATTAATAATATTTGATCATAGTTATGCTTATATAACATTAATATAATTGTTAAAATTAGTTTATAATATTTCTACAAATAGCCATACATTTATGGACGTGTTAAAATTAAATAAACGAAGAAAGCAGAAACAGATAAAGGAGAGCATAATTATATTACGTTTGGGTATATGTATTATCGACCAATAAATGACGGTAAATTGATGATATGAATGAATATGATTGAGTAAGTGGTGTATTTACCAGTTTATATTTTATTTCCACTAAACAATATCTTATTAAACGCACTTTACACTTAAGATGTGAATTTCGTGCCCCAAATAAAGTTATGCGTCCAAGTGAAGTTTCCAGTTCTCATTTGTTTTCTCAAAATAACGTATATACAAAAAAAAATTACGTTGTTGGGGTGGATAAAAGGAAGGGTAGAGTGTGGTGAGCGGTAGTTTGCACCCCTTCCTCCCCCCCCCCCCC
>CABFWB010000937.1:131264-156033 GCA_902151455.1 Timema bartmani
AAGAAAATATATATTTATATATTCCTACAGTAATAGATAAACTAAATAAAAATTTAACAATTTACTGTAGATAATGATTTCCCAAGGTAGCTCAGGAATATTATACTTTGACAGGGATTCGAGCCCTAGTCCTTTGACTTTGGACGTCATCCTACAGACCCCGAGATCTCGGCTAAAAACCCGGCATCACTCATTGGAGAGAATAACGGGGATAGATCGTCTTTTGTTGAGTAGCAAGTAACAAAGATGAAATGATTGGGGGTTGGGGGGGGGGTCTGTCTGTGGAATGTAAGGACACTCTGAAAGGGTGGTAAAATAGAGGGGGTGAGAGGGGTCGGTGGGGTGACTGCCATAATTACAGCAGCGCACCTCTGGTGAGGTGATAATACATGGAACTACTTTGACGAGAGATTTGCAAAACTTTGAGATGTCCATCCGAATCTTAAGGCAGGTTGAGTACTGGCCGAAGAAGTGCCTAGGAAAATATATAATTTTTATTTTTTTTAGCACTGCGTCTTACTACTCGCTTAGGCTTTATGCATATGTACTAATTACGCTGATGTGTTAGGGACAAGGAGGATTGAATTTAGAGAATGTGTACCCGCATTCTTGTGTATGATGAGTAGAATACCATTAGGAAATACTACCCTGAATATTTGAACTCTGATCTCTCCATCATCGGCAGCCCAGTCTAGTGCGAGAGTGACGTCTTAGACTATGCAACCACCGAATTAGGTGTGTATGGGATAGTTCTGCTATTCAGATATTATATGGTCTCTGGAACTAGGATTAAAAGTTTCATATTAAGGCTGCTTTCCTAGTTAAAGTTAGTTTATCTGTCGGATTTAATAATTCTTTGTATAGAAAGGGTAATTTAAAGTTGGAGGAAAAAGAAGGCGAGTTACGGGCAGTGTCTCTGTAGTTTTAACATTTTTTTGGGGCCAAAATGAATCAAATATTTTTCCATAAGAAACATATAGTTTTTTTCCTCGCGATTACCTCAACAGTTCTTTAATATATTATGTTAAGGGTGTCTTAGAATTTAAAACACAACTTATTCTCTTCATTTAAAAAGTTTGTAATCTAATACCCATGGCAGATATATAAGAATGGTTGATATTGCCATGTAAAGAAAATTAAATTCTCTGTTTATTCTGTAGCAAAATTTGATTAATTTTGCCCAAAAAAATATATTTTTTGTAAAGACTGCAAAAACACTACCCTTAACTTGCGTTCCCTACACTCCCACCCCTAAATAAAAATACATACACCTTACTGACTACAATTTTGTGGCTTTTACATATTTCCATGCATTTAAATACTCCTATTTATTAAAATATTTATTTTGTGTGTACAGTAGGGTTACTACATAAATGTTTTTTCTAGCACCGCATCTCACCTTTTTTTTAAACCCCGTCCTACTGCCCATTCAGACAATAAGCTTATATACTAATTACGCTAGGGGGCCCGGGATAAGTAAGGTTGAATTTAGATAAAATATATCAGCATTGGCGTGGAGAGAGAGTGGGGAAACCATTTAGAAAAAAATAACAACCTTAGTGCACCGGACCAGGATCTAACCGTGAGCTCCCCATAATCGGTAGTCCTTGGACCATGTGACCACCGAGGCGGGTTCACCTCTCACCCCACGTCAGGGTCTCACTACACATTCAGGTTTTACACATAGGTGCTAGTTACGCTAATGGTTTAGAGATGAGGAAGGGTGCATTTTAAGGAAGTGTACTCCTACTTACGTGGAGGGAGAGTGGAAAACCATTTAGGATGAACCACCCTCAGTACATAAGACCGGGATCTAAACCCCGAAATCCCTTTCAGCGACAGACCAGTAACAGTTTTTTTTTAATCACATATACAGAAATCAAACAGCCAATATATCAAGGTTTACAAACACACATTTGTGAACAAATATGAATACGAGTTTTGCACAAATTTATAGCATAGCAATCAGCACATTTCTGCAAATAAAAGGTTTAAAATATATGATAAATATATGGGGCGGATCTAATTATTTGATATAGTTTTTTTTTATCTAATTAAGCTTACAAGTTTAAAATATTTTTACTTAAGCTATTGAAAATATTGATTTTTCTTAAATGCAGTGGCCCCCTCGTTATTTTATGTTTTCAATGTGGCCATTCGACCATTGAAGTGGGTTGAAATATCTTGAGAACCAATTTCCTTAAGAATAAGTAATTGTAAAGTTTTTTACACCATTTAATAGATATTAGATACATAAAATGTGAATATTTAAATTTATTTAGAATTTTAGAGCATTTAAAATAATAATTTTCATTGGAAACAATGATTGAAAGTCACTAATATCATCCTATGTAGAAATATGTCTTATTTGCTTAATAAAACTACATGGTTAAAAAATCAGTTATCAAAGACTCTAATAATACTTCTTTAAGGATAACTTTATAATTGGATTTTTCATGACTAATTGAATAAACAAAAAAGTTATGGTAAAACTTATAGGATTTTTGCTTTGCGGTTTTTATAATGCATGAAATAATAAATTAAAAAGTACTATTTTCACACTTTTATCTTCTTGTTCACCCCAAATTATAATAAAACACGATTTTATATCAAGAGAAAAAACTTAAAAAATAATCTCAAAATTAAAAAGATTTTATTTTGTAAACACAAGCTAATGAATACGGGTTGTATTGACGTCATCAACCACCTTCAATAAAAGGGTGGCCACCTTTATGAAATGAAGGAACCAACTCTTGTTTATAAAATCATTTTTATGTGAACTACCATAAAAAAGTAACATCCGAGCGGTTATTTTAATAATTTCAATAATGTAAAATCACTTTATAAAAAAAAATTAACTAAAAACCTCTTGTTTGTTGTGAAAGTTTTGGCTCTGTCATTAGTGACATAGTGACAGCTGCTCAACATAATTATGAGCTCTCAGATCATATGAATTTGCGTATGGCTACACGAAAGAAGAACTGATAACTCTCTTTATTTGTCAGGTAAGGCTTTTTCCTAAGGTAATCAGGGTGTAGTAGAGTCATTTTGATCACTTTTGCAATGTCATAAAAACTTACACAATCCAATCTAAGACTAGAGTGACACAGCCAAGTGTACTGGGGGTGGTTTTTCACATTTTAGCAATCGTTCTCCTCCCCAGCCCATCTTCACGTTAAGGTCTGTGTATTTGTTCCAATTTACCCTCCCATTCTCCACACCTTAAACTTTATTTCTTAATAACTATAGTGCTAAACGTAACAATCTAAACTAAATGGTACAACACATTCGTAAATACGTTCTCATAGAGTTTGTAAATTTTAAAAA
This sequence comes from Timema bartmani, assembly GCA_902151455.1. NCBI lineage: Eukaryota > Metazoa > Arthropoda > Insecta > Phasmatodea > Timematidae > Timema > Timema bartmani. Next base: position 134,592 of record CABFWB010000937.1, read on the forward strand.
AATTATTAAACTACTGTTGAATAAATTTATCTCCAAAAAACCAGTATATATTTATACAATTCAATTTATATTTTAAAACCGTAGATACACATTTTTAACAAAGTCATTAGCCATTTTAAAATAATTTCAAATTTTCAAGAACTCTTGTAAGTAAACTACGATTAAATATGTGTTTCTCTAAATAAAAATGTACAGTGTTAATTATAGTTTGAAATACTATCTACATGAACATTTTTAACAAAATCAAGCTAGGCATCTTCGAATTTTCAAAAATAAATGATCTGTAAATTGACCGTCATTATAGAGTTAGAACTAAAAAAATGATTGCTATAACATATCTAAATATCAAATTTAAAATATGCCCTTCAAAAGATATTTGGCTTAAGCTTCACATGGACCCACTTAGATGGCCGCATGGTCTAAAGCGCTACCCTCACAGTAGACTAGACTGACTGTGAAGGGGCGATTAAAATTTGGATCTGTGTCGGGTGTAATGAGGGTGGTTTTATTCAAAAAAAGGTTTTTACTCTCTCTGAAAGCAAATGTTTGTACACTTCCTTTAAATATAACCTTATTAATCCTTAACATTTTTTATGTAATTACTACACAAGCATATAGCCCGAATGTGTAGTAAGACGTGGGGCTAGGGGAAAAAAATTCACACAAGGACAATACAGACATAGGTAGCTTGGATACAGAATTTTGAAGCGCATTGTTTCTTAGTTCAGGAGCATATAAAACGTAAAGATTAAGAATCAAATTGATGTCGAAAGCTTTCCCGGTTAAAATACTCTCCATATATGCAAAAATAAACACATGTCCGGGATTTTGGGACAGACCTTCACTTGAAATTATTACTTGTAATCTCAGCTGTTTATCTCTACTCAGTGAACGCTCGATCTCAGATATCCCCAGATCAAAAAAAAAATCGCTATACTTTAGGTCAAGTGGTCTTGAGTCATGGTCCAATGGTCCTCTGTCGTCAATACATAATGTCTGAGAAATTTTCATCCACCCAGTGATAGACACATATAGCAAATATATTTCCCATAAAGTCTTTACTTTCTTTCGACACCTTTGAGAGAAAGTATTGTGATTGTAAAAAAGTTCGAACTTGATTTTTGATAAATGTCAACGTTTCATGACCCCTGAAATCAAAGTGGTTTTTGCAATGCCGTCTGTATGTTTGTACCTCGGGCTAGAGCCGAAAATATTTTACTAATTGGGTTATAACTTGGTAGGGTCTATCTGGGGAGTCCATAAAGTTCCCCCCGAGGGATTTTTGGAATTAGATGTCCAACTTTAAATTTAATGGTAGTTTACTGAAGGGCTAAAAGAAAAAGAAAATTTTCAAAATTCTCCCTAACGATTTTGACTAAACGTTTTATCTAGACACTATTAATTATTATAAACAAGATGGTAACTCTCATTTACGCATGAAAATTACCTTGAGGGTACTTCACATAAGGGAAATTTTCCAATCTTCCTCGTTTTTAACATAAACGTTTTTGGTGAGTACTATTTTTTCAAAAGTGACAATTGTTATATAAAACCTTATAAATGACAAAAAAAAAAGAACTATATAAATCGGGTAGTAATACCACTTTCAAGTACTATTTTTAAATCAGATTAATATTTTAACTGATACGTGTCTGGGAGCCAGCACTAATGTACCGTTAACCAGGGGAAGCCCCAATGTACTAATCTCACATCCTTTCCGTGGAGGCTCCTTCTATTTCGCAATGATATGAGGTGATGTATATAGTAAATATGAGGGTGTGGAACAAGTAGACTCTTAACCTTACTAACCAGAACCTGGCTACCATTGGAATAATTTACCTTTCGGGAAAAATGCACATGGTACCAGCTGGGAATCGAGCCCGGGACTACTAGGTTGGTAACATGTTGCGCTGATCACTATGCCAAGGAGCCATTTATGAGATTTTCTATAGTCTATACAAATATTTTACTTTTGATGTGTTTATACGAAAAACCCAAAGTTTCTACACATATCTTCCAGTTTATCTCATGTACTTTCATACTTTTTATTTTATTTTCTGAAGTAACGGTAACAATGCAATGAAATGATGTGGAATACTTTTCTTTCTTTATTGAACGATAAGGTTGTAACCGATTAGATATTAAACCTGGTTGGAATTGCTGTGGTCCGCTTGGTTTTGAGGCATTCCGGAACTCTTGTAAGAAACTATAATACTTGAGATTCTTAAGTCAAGGGGGCGCTTTGTGAGATCACTGTTGATCAATAAGTTTGTGTTTTGTTGGGAGCTTTGGTCTGTGTGAGAGATCCGTTTCGTCGACAAACAAAACCTCTGGTTTCATCTTCTTCGGGGTCATCTAGTCCCCTTCCATTCCTAAAGCTTGGGGATTATTGCCAATTAATTTGTCTGGTAAACAAGCCATGCTCAGTCGCGAGGAAAACTATGACTTTGAGATTAGTGAATAAAATGAGGAAAACGGCTATCATATACTTGCTTTAAAATATGCCAGTCCGACCTTCTCCACGTTGTTAGAAGAGCTGATATATTTATTTTGGTATTAATATTATTGTGAAAGAAAGGAAGAGTGTTTACGCTAACAAGGATAAGTAGAGTTCTTTCTGATCAAAGCTAAAGTTTTCTTGCTTTCTCATCTAAACATTTTTAACTTTCTATTTGTTTATTTTAATAGTAAGATGAAAGGGCCACAAAACAAAAAGCAAACTGTATAAGTATTTGGTAACAACTAGATTTTTTTACACATAATAAATATATTAAATCATTTTAATCAATATTAGGACCATAGAAATATTTTTTAAATATTATTTGCCATACAGTCACCAACTTTTCTATGAAAGTTTTTACAATACAGTACATTTCACAATTGGTCTTCCATTCCCAAAGAGCTAAAAAATTATGAAATCCGTAGTTATTGAATAATTTTTTTACTCCTAATATAGTTTAGAATTTCGTAAATGTTCTTTAATTTTATGCTTTTTCTTTGTTAGAGGATCAAAATCAACCAGCTTGAATTCAGTGATCACGTGACTGTGGCAAAAGATTCGCATATTTTTGCACACTTAATTGTTTACGTTTTTTTATCTCCTAAATTATCCACGCTTTCATTTTGACACTTAATTTTATAAAATAACAATGGAAGGGGGGTGGTGGTAGAACCTCCTTAAATTTCTGACCAAATTGGCAGGAGGCGAGTGCCGCAATACGGTAACTTGAAATGAAGTCTCGTCAAATCATGAACAAAAGTGCGAGCAGTACACATATAAAACCTACGAAACAGAAATAATGCCTATATTAGGTAAAAACCATTGGAGCCAAAACTAGGTTCTAATATAATGTAAAAATAAAAAAATTAAAAAATTAAAGCATCAACTTACAATTATACGATTCTTTGTGTAATCACTTGCTTGCAATATATTTCAGTAAATAATTGGACTTTGGAAATCAAATTATAAATACAAGCAATATCTTTTAATTATGCACCACGTTTAATTGCCACTTGGGTTCTTCAGATATCTACACCAATAGTGAAGGGATTAAAAATGTATATTATAGAGGAATTGTACGCCCATTTGCGCGAAGGGTGAGTGTAAAACCATTTGGGGAAAAACATCTTCAGTACATCTGGCTGGGATCCAAGGATGGATCCAGATCATTTTCATAGAGGGGTAATTATAAATAATATAGTTATTTACGATGTTAGATTTCTGTTTAAAACCATTTAATAGTTTCTCATTAATATTTGATCTTATGTATATTTTAAACCGTGGCTATTCTCTCGGATTTTACTTTCTCGCTATCTTACAAAAATCGAACTCGAGATTTTGATAAAACTTGACGTTTCATGACTCCCTGAATCCGAAAAAGTGGTTTTTGAATTTCCGTCTGTCTGTCTATCGGTCTGTACCTCCGACAAGAGCCTAAACTATTTTACCAATAAGGCTAAAACTGGGTATCTAGGGTTTTCATATGGTTTCCCCGAGGGGTTTTTGGAATTGGATATCTAACCCTAAAATTAAGGGTAGTTTACTGAAGGACAAAAAGAGAAAAAGTCGATTTTCTCAAAATCGGCTATAGCAATTTTGAATATATTTCATTTCTAAACACTTTTAAATATTAAAAACAAAATGGCTAACCTCAATATTTCGGCAAAATGACTTTAAGGGCTCCAGTCTGAAGCGTAAATTATCATTTTTGATCATATCTGTGAAACTATTTGAAATATGAAATTACTGATCATCGCAAATATGTAGATCTATTTATAATACAAATATTTTATTTGAAGCATATTTTTATAAAACCAATAACTTTAAATCTATACGCCAATATATGTATTTTCTAACATTTCGAACACTAAAGGTAAAGTATTGCGACCGTAAAAAAAAAATCTAGCCTAAAATGTTGATGAATGTCAACGTCTCATGACGAACCCTTAAAAATGGTCTTTACAATGCCGTCTATATTTGTGTTTGTTTTAACTTAAAATTAAGAGTAGTTTAATAAAGGGCGAAAAGAGAAAAAAATCGATTTTCTCAAGATCGGCTCTAACGATTAAGTCGTATCCAGGCGTTGACTAAGATTATAAATAAACTGGTTATTTTCATTTTCCCATGTTTTACATAAGTATATCGCAATTTATGCTTGGGTTTGCTAGTGTATATTATTTAGTTTCAAATATATTATAAGTATTGAGTAAATATCTCAATGTTTAAACAATAGAGCTAGAAAGTCCGTGCAGGGTTCCGCACCATTTATTTTAAAATCATATAGTTTTTATAAACTATTTGGCGTGACCCTCCTTAAACAATTTTTTGAAAAATGGTTCACTCTAGAAGCTATGAGTAGTCTTAGCCTTGATTTTAAAAAAAATTAGATTCTTTTATAAACCATTTAAAGTTTTCCTCACCTATAAATTTTTGAAATTTGGATGCCCCTCGAAGTTATTGAGAGTGATCCTCACCTTCATTTTTTAAGATATTTAGATACCTCTATAGTATAATCTTTGAAGTGGTCTTCCACCGACAACATTTTGAAAATTGAATTATTTCAGATACTAGGCTATTTGGGGTGGTCCTCGCCTGAAAATTCTTCAAAATGACATGCATCTAGAAGTTATTTGTAATTGTTCTCCCCTAGACATTTTTGAAATTTGGATGACCTCGGAATCTATTTAAAGCTTTCCTTCTGACTTTTTCTGCCAGTTAGATGCCTTTAGTCTATTAGTTATTTTATACGGTCTTTTCCAGCAAATTTTTGACACTATAATGCATCTAGAAGTTATTTGGAGTTTGATTTAAGGCCATCTTTCAGTCTCATATTCGATAATATCAGAGGATTTGAAATAAATCTGGTTTTTTTTTCCAGGGTGTCAGAGTTCCCCACAGTTCCACCACTCTTTTGTCCACACATAATCTATATTCGGTATTCGTGGATGAACTGCTCTCAGGCGATTACTATTCTTCTTTGATGTGTGATATCAAATGTTGAATAAACCTGGCCGAATAACGAACGTGTGGACCCGAATTAAGAGGTGTCTGCGCATAATAAGATAGAAAATTGTATAATTTATCTGTGTTATATTTTCTTTCTAAAATTTGAACTTTCATTTTGTTTTTTGTATTAGTTTTCTAACTTTCACAGGGGGGTCAACTTACCCTTTATCCCTCCCCGCCCCCCCGCCCAATCTGCGCCAGCTGGTATCTAAGCTATGATATCTTATTACCGGAAGTCTAGTCTAATGAAAGCGTGACGCCTTATATCATGTAACCACTTACGTGAGTAATGATTACTAGGATATTTCAAACATTTGATAATAGTTTTTTTTAATTACTAAGGTAGGCTGACACTTAAGTTTAAATCTTATTAGTAAGCTTACATTGATCCTACGTTCTCACAGTGATATTCGATTCAAAGCGGAAATAGCGCACATAGTTTTCTTTGCTATCATAAATACATATGTACATCTTAACCTCATTTCATTTGAAATAGAACAAACATAAAATTTGGATTCTATCAGTCTATACAAATATCTACAGTATTCTGAGAATAGATAGTCCATATTTTATTGGATCCTTACAAAATTAACTTTTAAAGGTTGTTCTTTGTTCATATGTCGAGGGATTGTACATGCCTACCAAACCTGGATACTAAACTTGACAAGTAAAGCATCAAACTGAAGAGGTTGGCCATATTATTAATCGTTGGGCAGCCTCTTGAGTAACCCTCAGGACAAGTAGGAAACTCAGCCATCAGGAACCATTGTAAGTTGAACCCTTCCTTTTCACAAGACACTACCGGTCCCTTCCTTCGCTTGTTTGTGGCCCATAGTTGATACATGAGCGCTTCAAAGTCAGCTAGAAGTAAGCCAAGTAGCTCACTCGCAAAACTTCCCCCGATTTACACTCCCTGGGCTTTTAGTTTGCCTAGAGTTCGAAGGAGAAATACGTGGGTCGGTTTTGGTGGAGTAGAATCAACTGTTTTAGTGCCGGTGAGTTGCAACAAAATTGAGAGTGGGAGAGGTAAGGAGAGACGTCCCAAAATACAAGAGAGCCTCCAGTTTTGCGGGCGGGTATGTGGGGAAGATTGGTAAGAAAGGGGTGTAAAAGGGAGGGGGAGTAAACTTTGTCTAGGTACACACACACTAACAATGGTTAGAAGTGTTCCCCAAGTTTCGGGGTTAAACGTCTTACATTATACATGGTTTTGCTTGCAAGCAGTTTACACGGCGCCCGGAAAGGTTCAGTTGGGGTTGGGGCACGTTCAAAGAAGGGGAAAAGAGGCTGAGGGTTGAAGGTGAGGTGAGATGTGATGTTCTCTAGTTAGTCAGCTCAATCGCTCCCCGGGGGTAGACTCTATAAGACATGAGAGGGCTGGTTTGGAGTCGTGCTGAGCATGGGGCTATCTCTTCTCCTGCCAACAACCACTGGAACATAACGTGCTCCTATCATGACTGCCTGCAGTGTTATTACTATTATTATTCACATGGTATTGACTTTCTCTTATCATGGAGGGGATGGTTCGCCTTACATTTAGAATAATTCAGTTTTATTCCCTTCTTCTTCAAGGTAAATAAAAATAGTATATTCCAAAGGAATTAAGATTTATTTTATAGATTTATTAACTAAAGCTTTGTCTTACTGTTAATTTCAAGTAAGTTTGTATCATCCATTGACCGCTCAAAGGACGGTCTAGATATTTGCTAGTAAAGGAGCTTTATACTCATTATTGGTGTTATATATATCGATATATTAAAAATGTGGCATCCATTTGATTAAAAGTTGTGTTTAGTGTATCCTATTAAATACATAGGTGCATCTTGGCGATTTAATTAGCTATGACTTGATATCGAGCGTCATCTACAAACAGTTTATGATCAATTTGAAGGCCGGAGACGACTTTTGAGCTGTGTTTGGCAAAAAAATAAAGGGTTCTGAGTGGATTTATTAATAGGTAGTACATTAAGTTAATATATGTAAATCTACATTGACTATAAATTGACCGATCATAACCATTCTATGTTTAAAATAAACACTGTTCACACAAATATTTTAGACAAATTTACTATGGTATTTTTGTGCAAATCAGTGGAATAACAAAGTCCTGCTTGGTTGTAGAAACTATTTATAAACTTTTCTTTTTTACTCAATCACATTTAAAAAACGTTGATAAGGTATTTTGATGTATTTACAATTAATTTTGTATTAAGGTTTTTATCAAAAGGTCTATAAAATGCATGAAGTAGGCATATATTTGTAAATAAAGACCTAACTCAAATCATGCCCTATTTATTTTTAATTATAATTAAAGAAAAAAATAGAAAATGTTGTTATTAAGTCTCGAATGCTACGGAATGACAAGCTTATTTTATAGTTTTATGTATCCATAATAAACTATAGTTATTGTCATATTTTAAAAACTAATAGTGACATTCCATTTTTTTTATCTAACTAATCATCCATCTCTTTTCACAACGAAACTGTATTTATTAAAATCTAACACAGTGGGTCATGCTGTTTTAAAATTGGTGACCAATTCTCATCTTATTGTTTTAAATGAGATACATTAGTTTGGTTAAGAAAAGCGTTAGCAGAATAAAGTTGGGTAGGCCCTACCGTCTTGGTCGTAGAGCTTCATAGTCACCCGTGATACGAGTGCAAAAACGATTTGGTCGTAAATATCGAAACCAATTCAATCGCGCCAGAATATATGTTTATCATTAATTAAAACACATATTTAATAATACAAATGATGATTTTAGGGAAGACTAAAGTAGATCCAGAAGCACAAAAGTAGTAATATAATTTATTTATCCCCCCCTTTAAAAAAACCTATGAGTGAGAAGCAAATTTTATCTGTGTTTCAGCGGTTCCTTTTAAAAATAAATAGATTGACTAGGAATAGTATCCACCTTTTAGAGTATATCTATGTCATTTTAATCTTTAAAAAAAAGTAATTGGGGAATACATTTATATAGATATTCCTGAAAGAGAGCTAACTTCAGTTTAAGTAACAGCTTTTAATTCAAAATGTTAGTCAAGATAACATAATTTCAAGTCCAAGCTAGAAGTCGCCAGTGTTTATTTAATTCTATTGAGTATATAATTTAAATACCCTAGCTACCCACTTGGGCGTCCACATGGTCTAAGGTGCTACTGCCAATGATGGGGAGATCGAGGTTTGAGTTTTGGTTGTGTGTACTGAGGTGTTTAAAAAAAAAATATTTTCACTTTCCTTCCATGCCAATATGGGTACACATCCTATAAATATAGACTTTCTCATCCCTAAAATCATTAGCGTAATTAGTAAATAAGATGCAGGGCTAAAAAAATCTAGATCTGCTTTGAAAACCAAGTAACCCACACCACTGAATGTCCGGCTCGTCTAGTTTGGTTTGCATGTGATAGTAGGGAGGTTTCGGCTCAATTCACGATAGGGTTTACTGATGGGGGATTTTTCCCTAAACAGTTCCCATGCTCCCTTCACGCGAATGCGGGTAAATTTCTTCTATATTATGCCTTTCATATTCTTGCTCCATTAACTTATTTAAAATTCAAATAGCCCTGATAAGTTTTAAAAGTAGTGGGAAAAAAGGACCAAAATAAATAATGGCTGAACGTCAAATGCTTCACGACGTTCTTGTTGAATTAAAATCTGTTTTGCAGGCTGCATCCTAACTTGACTCACTAATCAAGCTAAGCACTATCACATTTTGACGCAAATGTACGATAAAGAAAGAGAGGGAAGCAAATTAGTAGTTACCCGCTTCGGTGGCTGCGTGGTCTAACGCACGACTCTCATGCTGGACTACCTCAGTTTTAGCTTATGTGGTGCTGACTGACAGTTCACAGCTGACTTCTGATAGTCAACAGTTAGGTATATACCTAAATTTTGACTGTCAGAAGTGACAACTGCTAAAACATGTTTTTTGCAGATCATATGGTTCGGCGTAGGGATACATAATTTGGTCTGGTAGCTTTTCAAAGCCGTCAGAAGTCAGCTGTGAGCTGTCAGTCAGCACTACATAAGCTAAAACTGAGATATACAAGGGAGAAGACAGGGAAAGCGGGGTTTGATCCCAGCCGGATACACTGATGGGTTTTTTTCCTAAATGGTTTTTTACCCTCCTTCCACGCAAATGTGGGTGTACCTCCTCCCAATTAAACCTTCCTAATCCCTAACCCATTAGTGTAATTAGTACATAGGCGTATAACCCGAACGGTTTGTAAGACGCAGTGCTAAAAAAAAATTAATAATTCATCTTGTTGGGCATTTTGTTTATCTTCTGATAACACTGTTCTCTTGGTCCACCTCAGTAGTCTTGGGGTAAAGTGCTTGTCTCAGGACCCGATGTTCGTTGGTTCAAACTCAGCTGGGATCGATGGAATTTTCTTGACCGATCAAAATCCGTAGAACAACTTTTCTTTAGAGGGAAAGTAAAGCCGTTGGTTCCATGTTGGTTGTGGAATGTAAAATAACCCTGGAAGGTATGTGAAAATACCTTTTCCGGCAAAATTGATGGGTACTTCCACTCTCGCTAATATAAATCCTCGTGTATTGATTCACTCAGTCACTTCAAAAAATGCACGTTAAAAGACTTAAATAAATGGAAATAAACGAATAAAAAACTTCTCTCTTCCGCTGACGAGTATAAAAACTCACTCTACTATCTGCGCCTGGAATTCATTGATTAGAATTATTTAAAAATTATCATTTTATCGCTTCACCTTATAGACAGACATAGTTATTTATCATTGTGGAATATATTAATCTACATCCCAGCAGAAATATTACTACTGGTCAATTTCTTAATTGAACTAAAAATCCTTAAGTTGTAGACAATTTAAATAACTACTTCAAGATTAAAAAAAGAAAATTTTGGCCATATAATAAATATTATTCAAGAAATTATGTATTTGTTTCAATGTTATATATTTAAGACTTGCCAGATAAAACCTAAATACATTAACACGTGAAGACTTATTTTCACGTCCTGACACGTCACAGGTAGACAGTCCATAAGTAGTTTGTCCTGGGTTTGAACCAAGCATAGACAAACTGTAAGTCAAAAGGGTGTATACCACTAAGAAGCTGTCGATAAGAACTTCATCCCTAGTTCTCGTCATAATGTTATAGCAAATGTTTGCCTTCCATTGTAATTATAGACAATTGGAAAGTTGTGTGGCTAGGTAATTTGTGTGTAGTTTTGAGCAATTACCGTGGTAGAAAGCAATTTAATGCTCCACATAGAGTTTGCCTGGTGCGTACCGACACGCCAAACACCAATGCGTGACTTGACTACTTCTCGTAGTCCTGTGATCGACCTCAGTTCAAGTCCTACGCTGTCTTTCAATGGGGTAAGAAGGGGGTAAAAAATTTAAAAGCCCGAGGTTTGTTATAATGAGTATTAAATAATTTACTTACAACATTTTAGAAAACATTCTTAAGGATTTGTGTTGGAAAAGCGAATGACTATAATCTTTAGAAAATATATTGAATCAGATTAAGCTTATTGTTTTACAGCTCTATGAAAAATAATATAGTATTTTTTTATTTATTTAGCACCGCATCTTACTACCCGTTCGGGTTATACGCTATAATATAATAAATAAATACATTATAAGCTCAGTATTATAATAGAAACTAAAGGTTTTTTAAGGAACGATTAATATTTCAAATATTAAAAACTTGTAATTAAAATAGCCTACTACAATGTTTAATTATTTCAGTAATTTAGAAAAACTGTGACAATTAAGTCATTTGAGGTTAAGTGGTACATACGATTAGAATATTGTTACAGAAATCGTTCTTAGTAATAAACTAGAATTTGCTTGCGGCTTCGCTCTCTCTAAACGACACATCAACACATTGACAACTTCAAATGCTAGATAAGAATTAAACTTAAAGAGTAATGTTTCATGTGCGTACGAAGATTCAAAAAGAAACACGGACTTACCCCCTTCCCCTCCACACCACCAGCTCATATCACGTGCCATTAATTATATGTAACCGCAACACCAGCCGCAACAAATGTTCACTGCTTAGACCCGGTTTTTTCAACACTATTTCGCTCGCTGATGATATAGCGTGATGGTATGTAGCTTACAATGTTTCTAATAAATAAGCTGTACAACAGAAGAAGTCTGATCTCAATCCTATGAGTACTTTTTGAGTTTACTACCAACAAACAAACAGAGAAAATCGAAGACACAGACAGATCTATATTTTGATTATACGTATAGATATCCTATAACATATTTACACCTTAACCTATATAATTGAATTCCCTTTCTCCTTGGTGCGTTTGTAGGAGATTGGTTTAATTATTTCTTCAATGGCAGTTTACTTGTTTTAAAATAAAGTATTTAGCTCATCTCCAGTTATTTAACTTCTACATTGGAGGCTGCTAAGAGTTGTATCTATAAGTGTTTTTTTAACATTTTTTAACTGAATACTTCAGAGAAAATAACACAAAGTTGGTAAAATCTTGTAAGGTTATTAAATTAAAACATTTGGCTGTTGACCATAATTATATCAAAGTTTAATTTAAATTCATGATTCATTTTAAACTAAACAAGATTAAAACCACTATTTATTAAATTGGTGTTTTAGTCAATTTGATGTTATTTAACATCAACATTGATATTCTATAAACAATTTTTAAAGTGTCTTACTAACCTTCAGAACAATACGCATTTTAACCACTCTAACCAGGTTGGGATGAGATATGTATAATTTGGAGGAAACATACCCGCATTTGCATGAAGGACAAGTGGGAAAACATCTTCAGTATACACGGCCCAACTTTCGTCACTGGGAAACAATACCTGAAGAGACTGACGTCCCTGTCTGCGTGCCCAAAAAAACAGGTTTTAGAAAGTTAACCGTGTGGATATATATGTGAGAGCAATGTTATATTGTCTTGTACAAATAGTTAGACTAACTAATTAATGTGTATGAAATGAAATTATTTACTCGCCGCTTTTAACCAAGAACACAAAGGTTGAGGGTTTACCTGAAGAGGTTTCAATCCAAGACGGTAACCAAAGTTGTTCACTGTGTACAAATTTTCTAAAAAAAAAAATCGTTTAATAATCACCAGGTAAACCTATTTTCAAACCAAACAGAACTAAATATTTGTAACGTGTTCAAATAAAATCTTTGCTATACAAGCTTTTTTTTTTTTTAGTTGACTTAACACCATTTTGTTTTCTCAGCTTACTTGCATAAGTGAGAAGGTAGATAAAGGAGATAGTCTCGTCTTATAAAGTTTGGTAGTAAAGTAAAGGTTAGGGTACATACCAAATATATTGAGGTGAGGTTTTTTTGTTTTTTTTTTAATTCTCATAGTCCCTCTACACAAATTCTTGTACATTTTCTCCAAAATTCTGCATCCCTCATCCAGACTCCATTATTGTATGTACATGGATAACCCTAAACGCAGATAAGAATAAAGTTTGTTTAAGGGTTAGAAAAGAAAAGATGTGTATCAGCATGTAGAGTACGGGAGATACATGGTGATTCATTAAATATGCAGAACCATTCCTAGTACACTCCACTTAGACACAAGTCACTGTTGGCAATCCGTTATTGTGATTGATTCACACCTCATACAATGTGCCCATCTGTGCGGGAGTCATAATGAGCTTGGAAGAATTATTTATCTTCATTACGTTCTAGCAGAATGTTGTTTTTTTGCATCATGTCTTACTACACGTTCGGTTTATACGCTTGTGTACTAATTACGCTAATGGTTTTAGGGATTGTGAGGGTTTATTTTATAGGAAATGTATCCGCATTTGCGTGGAAGTAGAGTAGAAAGCCTTTTTGGAAGAGCCACCCTTAGTAAACCCGACCGAGACTCTAGCCTAGATTTTCCCATCGTCAACATTCTAGTATATTGCGACAGTAGCGCCTTTGACTATATGGCCATCAAAGCGGGTTTCAAATGTTATTGTTTTTAAAAATTAAGTTAGTACCTTAGTATGTCCGTAGCTCGTCCAAATGACAGAATAAATAAGTATTGTACTAATTTGCGTGTCCGTCAAACAATTATGTGACTTAGTTAATGGTAAGCTACAAGCAACAGTCCCAGGTGTTTACCAGTCTGGCAAATGTCACGGCTATGTTGATACTTACTTATCTATACACTTTCCATGGTTGTTGATGGGAGGGGGGCCATTGTTATTTTTTGTTTTGCAAGGCATGGCGTGGTATGCCAGCAAGCTAGGATAACTAGCCGCACGATTCACTCGCTATTTGGTTTACAGATTATCCTGGAACTTAACTAACAACAAACCTCACTCTTCATTTGAAAACCAAAGTTACTTTTCTATCGTCACTTGTATTTTTATATTTGGAACGGTCAATTTTAAGGTGTGGGGAGTCGCATGAACCCGTTTTAAGGTGCGGCAGAAGGGAGCGCAAGTGTCTTTACAGTTTTTATAGCATTACACTTTTTTGACCAAAATAAATCAAGTATTTCTCCAGTAGCAACATATAGTTTAGCTTTCTGCACATGCTAATATCAACAGATCTTGAATATTGGCCAAAGGTGTCCTGGAATATTGTCAAAATGTGTTCTAATTATTTAAAAAGTTTTGACAAAATTCCAGGACACCCTTGCCAGATATTCAAGGTATGTTGATATTAGCATGTGCAGAAAGCTAAACTCTATGTTGCTATTGGAGAAATACTTGATTTATTTTGGCCAAAATCAATTAATGCTATAAAAACTGTAAATTACTCGCGCTCCCTTGTGCCGCACCTTGACATGGTTTATTTATCGTGCTCTTTCTGGATGTGGACATGACTTAAGGTGAGGATCTAAGGGTCCCCGCAAGGATAGGCCAATGTTTTTACAACTTTTATAGCAATTTTTTTTTGTCAGAATAAATCAACTATTTCTCATGTAGAAACATATAGTTTATTTTTCCACACACAGTTCTTGAATATCTGTCGAGAGTGTCCTAGAATATAAAGACAGATTTGTTTCTTCAATTAAAACGTTTCTCATCTAATGCCGTCATCCTCATGACAGGTATTTAAGAACTGTTGATATAATCATATGAAGAAAACTAAGCTCTATATTTCCATCTAATCAATATTTTATGTATTTAGGCAACAACAACAAAATTTGCTATAAAAACTGCAAACGTACTGGCCTTTTATCAATCCCCTTTCAACTTAATAGTTTATGTAACCTAAAAATATAATACTTTGAACTAAACTTCAAACTTTAGTGTCAAGTTTTATAGTGTTATGTTTTTTAATATGTGTGTATGTGTGTTTTCCATGTCTTACTGCCTTTCCCGGATACGCGCTTACTTAACTAATGCTGTAGGGTCTAATAAGGTAGAATTTAGGGGAAATTTTCCAGAATTTACGTAAAGAGATAATGATAGACCAACTCAGCCTCATGTAACCTTACCAAGGATCGAACATTGATACCACCATCACCGATAATCCAGTCTTTTGCGAGAGTGGTGAGTGAGACCAGAAGTGTAAGCCTCGTTTGTTTTAAGGACCACAATGAGCATTAAAAATGTTGAGGGGAACACATTCATAAAATGTATTTTCACTATCTTAAGTAAAAAAAAAAATTATCTCAGAGTTACAAAAAATCAAAAGAGTAGGCCCCTATAATATAAAACCATTATAATAACTAAAAAAAAAGTTTTTAAACAATTTGAAACGTTTTATTAACAACAATGGTTATTAATGTCAGGCTTTAAATCTTGAACATTAGTAAATTTATGTGGATAAACGTTTGTCCGTAAGACGAGCTCTCTCGGGTGTTTGGCTCTATTTTAAATAGCGCAACTCCATTCACGGTAGGAACTACTCTCTGAAAGGTCTTTTTTCCTACCAATATCCTACTATATAATAGTTTTCTGGTAGGGAGAAAGGCCTTTCAGAAAACAATTCCTACGGTGAACAGACTTTACCATATGCAGATCCTGGTAAAAGAGTACATTCTAAGGGGTGGGTGGGACTTTTTTTCGACCATTTATAATTGTTATAATTTTTATGTGAGTACGAACTTCCTTTCTTCTTCTATACAAAATGCATTGATCAATAGGCAATAACTCTCCACCATTTTACCTTAATTTGTGTGTATTATTATTATTATTATTATTATCACTGTGTCCTACTAGCCGTTTGGGTATACTACGCCTATGTACTAATTACATTTACGTGTTAGGAATGAGAAAGGTTGAATTTGGAGGAAGTGTACCCATATTTGCATGAAGGGAGAGCAGAAAACCATTCAGGGAAAGAACCCTTCAGAGCACCCGACTGGAATTAGGCGCTAGTAACGTTTGAGAGCGAAGCGTTACAGTAAATGTAAACACAACACATATTATCAGTACAAACTAAACTTCATCAGTACAAACTAAACTTCACTTGACCGTTACTTAGGCTGCCGCACTTGCTAAGTTTGAAACCATCCACGATAATACACAAACTACTAAGCTCCATTGTAATAACTTCTTTAACTTTCACATTAGTCATCAAAGGTAATTGAACAGATTTTATAATATACTAGCGGACCTGACAGACGTTGTCCTGCCCGAACGTTGGCTTTTCGTTTGGGTGGCATAATTGATTTCGATAGTAAAACAAATATTATGTGATCATCACAACTACAAATTCACAAAGAACTCCAATTAGTGAGTAACACAAATATTACAAATTCAGTGTTTGTCAAGACAACATACAAAATATAACATATTTTCATTTTTGGCATTTCGCCCACAACTCCATAAATATCAGCTGTATCGAAAAACAAACATCACTATGAATTATTTTCAGAAGTTCAATTATTCATGAACTTTTCAGAAAGTTCTAACGGTCAATTATTGATGAACTTATGATTTTTTTAAACGGTCAATTATTAATATTATATTAATTATTATAAATATTGGGGGGTGGTGGTGGGGGAGTGAAATTTTGAGGTTACATGTTCTGATATGCAAAAAATCTAATTAAAAAAATTCCCCCAAAAAATCCCTAAAAAATAAAAAAAATCTAGAACCCGATTGCAGTGCCACCTACCGGGTCCAATTGTGAATCTAAACCATCCATGGACCCACTCAAACACACACAAAAAAATGTCATCAAAATCGGTCCAGCCGTTTAGGAGTAGTTCAGTGACATACACACGTACAGAAGAATTATATATTTTAAGATAAAAACGTGAGTCAGAAGTAAACAAACATACAAGGTAAGGTAATATTAACAGATTGTTTTGACAATGGTGCCAGACGTTATGTGACCAGCCTGGTCCAAAGGGCCCATGTATTTCAGCTAGGATAATCCCTTACTACGCCAAGTGTCTTACATCGTTGAACAAGTCAGGTGGTCTAGCTAGCTCTTTACCTAGAAGTGCCCACTAAAACATTTATTTGCAAATCTGGGGTATCATATCATAATGAATACATTTCAAGGAGTTTGTAATGTAGTTTTAATATGTTTGGTAGGCAAAGTCACGTGAAAAAGACGTATGGGTAAAACCAATTGTATTTTCTACCCTATAGTGGTATTATTATAGCTCAACGATTTCTGTCAAACTTTCAAAACAAATTTTACAATAAATATGTTCTGATTGGCTTATTTCTAGAACCTTCTTAATTTCAAATAAAGAACTGTTCTATGATCTCTTTCATCAATTTTAAATGACCAAATTAAGTAATTTCTAGATTGATTCTGACCGTCTTGCCAGCGATATGCTAGCTTAAACAATACCTTAATCATTTAACTGATTCATCCATCACACAAAATCCCACTACATAAACATGAGACTGTCAGAATTTCTCGCAAATGTCTACGAACGAAGCTGTCCTTGACCGTAAATATTATACTCATGTTGTTTCTCGAGGCTTTCTACATACTCTGAAGGTGGCGTCCGATAGACTGAACAAAGCTAGAGTTTATTCTTTTCCACATTTCCTTCGTACACCTTGAAACTGTTACTTGCAAACAAGAAAAAACATGTGTAGTGTAGAATTGACAAAGTAATGCTCAAGGTAGACAACTTTTATTTATTAAGACGTTATGTTTTTAGTGACTGAAGAAAGTCGAAGAAAGTTGTTTTTTGGTGCTCCACGTCTTACTTTTTGCTAGCACCTCGTTTCACTAGTCGTTCGGGCTGTACGCACATGCACTAATTACGTGATTGTACTAGGAACGTGGAGGGTCAGATTTAGAGGAAGTGTGCCAACATTCAATTGTAGGGAGAGTGGAAAGCCATTTAGGATAATAAACTCTCAGTACACTTGAATGGGGTGCACAAAAATTTTTTAGGGGTTTTTGTAACGTCAAATGGAACTTTCTGACCCAAACTCGTTTAAGGTAGTTTGACAAAAAAATGTATCACACAGTTTTAACAAATTTAAGCTATTAATAGTGATTCACTTGATTAAAATCATCTTTCAATTATAGATATGAAATGTATTTTTAGTGAAATTTATTGCTTTGACCATTCCGATAGTATAGACGACACCGACTAGCAGAACATAACATGCCTGGCTTTATGCAGAGGTTCATATAATCATAATCTCAATAAATGACACACCAAGGTAAAGTAGACACCATCTTTTGTACCCGGTTCTTGTTACTGGAATGAGCTGAGACACTGCTATTTGCTATCTTATCCGAGACAACCCCCTACCTCCAAATGTTTTAAATTCCCTGCCAAGATATTAAAGACTCAACACATGTTAGTTATTCTTATTGTATAATGGCCTTAAGGTGGTGATGTAGATAACACAAGAAAAGGCCAGTGTTTTTACTGTTTTTATAGCAAAACCTTTTTTTTTCCAAACTAAATAAAATATTATTACTATTATTATTATTATTAGGCCTATTATTACTATTACTATTATTATTATTATTATTATTATTATTATTATTATTATTATTATTATTATTATTATTATTATTGGCACCGCGTCTTACTACCCGTTCGGGTTATACGCACTTACGCTAATGTGTAATGGTAGGGTGATTGTGAGATGAAATGGAGGACCTACAGTTTAACGTGGAATCCGAACCACGGTGGAGGCCTGTCATTCCTCACATTCAAAATAAAATATTACTACAATACAAACATAAAGTTGAATTTTCTTACTATGGTGATATCAACAGATCTTGAATATCTGCCATGAGCATAGCAGAATTAAATGAGATTTTTTTTAATACCAAGAATAAAGGTTGTCATTAAATTCTAGGACATCTTTGACAGATATTCAAGAAATTGTTGGGTTCACCATGTGAAGAAAATTAAACTCTATGTTTGTATTGAGTCAATATTTGATTTATTTGTACCCTTTTGCTATAAAAAAAATATGAAAAAATCTGACCTTTTATCACGTTCTCTATATTCCCACCTCAATAGATCGTGAATCGTTGGCACTGGCTATTCCCTACACGGCACATAGGAGGACAAATAATGTACTGCTAAGTGGTACCAACACAACGCGGAGTTAACCGGTGCTACAGTGATGTAATTTTATATTTGGTTGCTTCTGACAATTGATTTAAGTTAGTGCTAAGGGCCAGTTTCATAGTCAGATTTAGTACGCCTAAACTGCAAGTCGATACTAAATACAGGACGTCACCTACCTGAAATTGAATGGAATGGGCCAGTTTCGCATATGAAACTGGCCCATTCCATTCAATTTCAGGTAGGTGACGTCTTGTATTTAGTATAGCGCCGCACTTGAGGCGTACTAAATCTGACTATGAAACTGGCCCTAAGTCTTTATGATGGAAGTATGCCTTGTGTATGACTCACAACCAATAAAATAGCTTCCCCGTTAATACTGTAAGTCTCAACGTAGGTCATTAGGTCAAGTAGACATTTTTAAGGACCCCGTATTGCTACAAGCTAGGAGCCTTTGTATTTAAAATAAACTCAAACCCTCATTGATGCTCGAATGGTCAAAGGCAGGCATTTCTAACCTTTCTCAGACTGAGGTCCGCACAAGTTCTTGGAGAATTGGACGTGGGGATAGACAAGAATATACCAGATTCTCAGCCTTATGAAAGTTTCGCTGCGCTCCTTGAGCCAGGTTGAGTCCATCAACACTGGGGTTCACTAGTGTCAATGCTCAGTGATAACACCACTTCCAAATGTCCAATTGTTAAACGACTCACTTTTAACATGTTCGTAACTAAGAGACCATTGTAATCGTAATGTTCATTCTGCTTAAGTACTTTGTGAGGTAGGATTATGTGATCAGGGAATTGGGTCGCTACTTGAAACCTGGCTTTGTTGAAGCCATGGAGTGCAGCCCTTTTAATATGGAGGGTGTTGGTCTGATGTATTCTTTTTTGTGGCCGTGGGTCATACATGCAATTTATAAGGAAAATGCCCAGATATAGTAAAAAAATGAACGAATACCTAGTTATTTATTTTTAACAAATACATCCATACATAAATGAATACATTACACAAGTATAAAGAGTGCTTTTCAGAAACGGTTTTATCCTCCCCATTCATGCAGATGTGGGTACAATGCCTCTAATTTTAACCTTACTCGGCCTCAGCACATTAAAGTATTTGTTACATCGGCTTATACGTAACTAACCCGATGAGCTAGTGATACGTGGTGACAATTAAAACTCAATGTATAAGGTAGAATCTAGGTAGAATTTAGAGGCAATATACC
The DNA here is from genome assembly GCA_902151455.1 of Timema bartmani. Taxonomy (NCBI): domain Eukaryota; kingdom Metazoa; phylum Arthropoda; class Insecta; order Phasmatodea; family Timematidae; genus Timema; species Timema bartmani. The sequence continues at coordinate 154,777 of CABFWB010000937.1, forward strand.
AACATTAGTTTGAAGAGGGAGTGAGACGCCATTGAGGAAAAAGTACCTTCAGTACGGTGTCGGGAAGATTCCGCCCGGGGAAAAAGGAAAGATTCCGCCCCAGAAAAAAGGGAAAACTGCACCCTCGCTTGAATCATCACACCAATAGCTGGGAAAAGTGCGCCCACACGACCTTGTCTGTCTCACCTAAATAATTTTAACAATGTTGTGTGGGCGCACATTTTTTTTATAAACTATATCAAAATATAATGGAAGGTCTGGATGTAATAATGTGCTTATCTCACAACAATTTTAACGGTTTTAGCTAATATTTAATTGTGTTCCTATATTTACTTACATAAAGTAACAATATTTTTTGTATTGATTTCTGAAAGGTAAAAGGTTATATACATTAGGACAAAAGAAGAACAATTTAATCCTATGAATAACTTATTTTTCTAAAACCTCAAATATACTGGGCTAAGGTGTTGGGCGAGGATGGTTTTAAGTACTAAACATGATTACATATAGCCTTCACTTTTGACTTCTCAATGGTGATCTCCATGCCATATATTTTCCCTATCTCCTCCAGCCAGTCTATCATTTCCTGCAACTTCTTAGTATCTCTGGCCAGCAATGCTAGATCATCTGCGTATTTTATTGTGTTAATGACGCGTCCTCCTGTCCTGAAATTGCCGCGTACCTCCAGGGCTTTTTTAAATCTCAATGCTGTTGGTCTCTTCATCATTCAGCGTCACCTTCGCACGCTATCCCAGGTATTGCATATATCCATCAGTTTCTTCCACTTCACTCGATCAAACGCCCTTTGCCAGTCTTTTAAACCAATGTAGACATCTTCCTTTACTTCCAGCACTCTCTTTAAAATTATTCTTGGAATCCCGATGGCTTCTCTGATTTCTTTCCCTTATCTAAATCCAAATTGGTCTTCTTCCATCACACTTTCTATTTTCTGTTCCAGTCGCTTGTTGAGAATTCTTGTCATGATCATCCCTACATGAGAGACGAGGCTTATTTCTTCTTCTTTAGAGCAACCATGGCTACGTCTAGAAATACCTAGGGTTATTCTCCTGTTTTGTAGAACCTATCTATAATTTTAGTCAGAGCCATTATTACTCTTTTTCCCAGTTCTTTCAGAAGGTCAGCTGGTATGTCGTCTCCAGCAGCTTTCCTTCTTCGCATGTCCTTTATGGATCTCTCCACTTCACTCTTTAAAATGCTGTGTTCTTTTTTCGTCTTCCTTTACCTCGTCTTCTGCTT